>ML850820.1:7895-18795 GCA_009831015.1 Picea engelmannii
TGGACTATGTTGGTCATCTTGCCTTTCCAATCATTTTTGATGGTTTAATTTTGTGTTTTAGCTTATATTTAGAGTGTTCTGGGCTCTTTGGGAATCCCTAGGCATCGAACCAGATTGATTCTCACTCAAAGGGATGAGGGGAGCATCGACCGATATATCAACACCCTAGTGCACATGCCTAGGGAACAATAGCTCTCTATGGGTAGACTTAATGGAGCATTGTGTAGAACTAATTTGTTTTTGTATTTTACACTAAAGAACAACTTTCTCCCATAAAAATTTGAGCAAAGATGTTTAATTGGATGTATTTTCATATTTCACTGGTCGTTTAGCCATGATAGTGTGGAAAGAACATGAACATGAGTTCGATGAAATTGCCTCTTTAAAAAACCCTCAAGCAAGGGAATCTTCGGAAAGTTGTGGTCTACTCAAGTACTTTAAACCACAGAATATGCGGAAAGAGGTACTATTACTTGAGTACTTGATTGGTTTGTGGGATGATGCCGAACATGAATTTTGCATTGGGCCACACATGCTCGAGATTGATATTGATGATGTGTACTTTTTGATGGGCCTCTCAAGGAGAGGGGCTCCTATCCTCTTGTCTAGACATTTGGAAACTCCTCAACCAACTGAGGTATATGTTGTTGAGCACTGTATACTAGGATCGCAATTGGTTGGTGGGAGAATCGTGATCAAAGATGTGAGGGACTTGGCATTTTGGTAGATTCTATTTGCAATCACCAAATTGGAGGGTGGTACTACCTCTCATTTAGCTTCAAAATCACGGATTTCATATTCTGTACAATGTGTAGAGCCCAGGTTGTTTAACTAGAGCGCAAGGTTCCTTAGAAATGTGAAGGAACATATATCGAAGTGCAGGATAGGTAGACAAAATCTGTTTGCATATGGATATTTCCTAGTTTCTTTCTTCTTGGAGCGAGTTCCCTAGATTCAACCATAGGTTGCCTTGATATCACGTACTAAGACCAAGCCATAGATGGATATATGGACCACTTTATCTGTGAGATTGGGGAATGAGCCCTCTCATTTAGATTTAAAGTTGGTTTCTTTGTTTTGTGGAGGAGACAACTAGTTGTTATCGAGGACTTTCCTTATCCTGGAGTGGACTTTTGGGGTAGTGTAGACTTGGTGCTCCCCTAGGGAATTCAATGGGATGCGTTAGGTATGAAAAAAAACCTTGTCATGCATTTTTGTTTTTTTATATTTTATATTGTTTTTTATGTGTACAATGAGGGATATAAAGATGTTTTTGTTTCATCATGCAGACAGAGGCGCATAACGTTCAGTGGAGATGTTGAGACTGGGGCATCGTGGAGACACACCGGTAGCAGTAGAGAACGAGGTTGTAGTGGGAGGACTTTGAGAATTTGAGAGGAACCTTTGAGGTTTGTTCATAAGTGTCCCACCTCTCAAGAGGCGAGACGTTCCTCTCCATTTGTAGAGACACGCAGTTGGAGTTCGTGAGAGTCTGAACCACTTACTTCGATGAGTGACTCATGCAGTAGTTTGCTTCATGGAGCAAAACATGATACAGGATGATGACTAGGATCCTCATCATATTTTGTAGTATTTCATGATGATGTCATGGGCATGAAGGCCCAACGTTTTTCCCCTATTATCTACCCTTTGATGATGTATTTTAAAACAAAAATTTTCTATCACACACACACATATGATTTTTGTGATTCCTATTGATATTGCAATTTATCTTATCTGATGATTTTGTGTACATGTGATTCATGTATTTTTACAAATGTTTTATCTATGCATAAGATATCGATCCAGTATGTAATTAGCAATGAATCCGACGTTGTGTTGAGTTCTCTTGGTATATGTCTGTATTGTATAAATTCAAATGATCTTTCAAGACAACGAAATCTTAGGTGGAGACGTAGTAAGGCAGGCTTGTGAATGACATAATCTTGATTAAGTTGGCATACCATGAGTTGCGAGTCTAGGTTAATAATCAGATGAGTTATACCCAGAGAGGAACATTTAGTTAAGAGTTCAATGATGGCATGATATTCTTCCACGTTATTGGTTTTTGATCCTAGAAAAATTCCTCCTGAACTCACCAACTCACCAGAGTGGTAAATGACCCAAGCTGCAGAAGAAATGTTTTGGGTGTGTCGACTAGCACCATCCGCAAACCTGAAAAATATGGGAAAGGTAGATTTCATCTGCGCATGAAATCACAAGACAAAGTATAAGAAGATAATAAAAAACTCGTATAAGCAAGAGAAAAGACACACCAAATCAAAAGTATATAGTACAATAGTGTACAAAGCACACATGCCATATGTTCTATGCATAGTATTTCTTGAGGTAAATCCCATTTCGGGGCTCACCGAGAGATATTCCAACGTATTTGACTAACTCGTACGAGACTCTATGTAATACATGTTTTATGATATAAGTTCCATGCCACAGAGGTTCTAACTTCCCTATCCCCAAATTATCGTGATCTTAGTCATAAACGAGGACTAAGTCTCCTTCTTCAAAAGCACGAGGTTGAACATATTTTTCATATTGACTCTTCATTCATTTTTAATATGTCTCGTTAAGGAGAGCAACATCGCGACCTGTTTCGTCCAACTTGGTTAAATACATGAATCGTTCCTCTTCAACAGAGGTAGGAGGCAAGAGTTCCATAGTGAGTTTCAATGAAGGGATCTCACACTCTATTTGTAATACTACTTGTAAACCATATACCAGCTGGAATGGAGTATAACTAGTTGCACTTTTCACTAAAGTGCAGAAGCCCCAGAGTGCAGAGAAAATTTGCAGGTTCCAAGAGGGTTTATTTTTCCCCGCCATGCATTGGATCATGGATTTTAGGACTTTGTTGATAGCTTCAACTAGTCCATTTGCTTGAGGATAGTAGGGAGATGCATTTTCATGGAGAAAATCTAACTTGACATGCAACTCACTCATCATATGCTTTTGGAAATGTGAGCCATGATCACTGACAATGGCTTGTGGGACACCAAAGCGAGTGATGATGTGGTTAAAAACAAAGAGTTTTGCAGTACGAATATTGTTAAGAAATGTAGGCATAGACTTATCCCATTTAGTGAAATAATCAAGGGCAAGGATGATATAATCGTGCTCCCTGGATGAGTTAGGATTACATTACCTAAAATCAATGACCCATTTGGAAAAGTGGTCGATGGATACAATGGGATGCAGTGGAGAAGGGTGGGTACGTGCCTTTTCTTGAAAAACTTGATAGGGTGGGCATCGTTTGACAACCTCAATACAATATTGGAAGATGGAGGGCCAAAATTAAATGGTACGTAAGATTTCTAGGGTTGTAGCCATCCCAGAAAGATGACTGCCACAAGCTTCAAGGTGGCATTCATTCAAAACTCTTTCAACCTCATTGTGGGTTAAACAATGTCGTAGGACAATATCAATACCACATTGGTACAAAGTGTGGTTGATGATAAGTTGGCATTGAGAATGGTGGAAGATACAATGACGTTCGTCACGTGAAATATCGGGCTAGAAACGTTGGTTTTGGAGATAGAGAAGAATATCTACATACCAAGGGTCTGACGTGATAATGAGGAACAAAGATTCATCAGGAAGAGAATCAATGGCCTCATTATCTTCATCAACGTAGGGAAGATCTTATATTAGTTACAGAAAAACCAATGATTTTTTAGCTTTTGATTGGAAAACTTGAGATCAAATTCCTGAAGAATAATGATCCATTTGGAATATTCCTCCCCAGGGACTTGACGTGTTAGGATATGGTACATGGGTTTTGATTCTGCAATGATCGTGGTAGTGTATAACATGATGTAGTGGCGAAATCTATGGATAGTAATGATTGCAACCAGAACCAACTTTTCAACGTGTGAATATCGGATCTCGGGACCAGATAGACTCTTGCTCAGATAGTATATGACATGTTCATCACCGTTAGGATCCTCTTGAGCTAACACCATAGAAATAGTGGAATTAGAGGTAGTCAAATAAAGGATATAGTCTCGTACATAATTTGGGGGGTGCAAGGGAGGCGTGTGTGTTAAGTCATGCTTAAGAGCATCAATATAGCATTGAGTAGTGTAATCCCAGATGAAAGGAATGTATTTCCACAACAATCTCATAAATCCTTTAGTGAGTTCCGCATAATTACAGATGAAACGATGAAGAAAGTTTTATTTCCCTTGCAAACTTTGTAGTTGGGTCAGATTGTTGGGAAGGGGTAAAGTGAGAATAGATTTTACTTTTAATGGATCCACCCTAATCCCATCTTTGGAGATGACGAATCTGAGGAGTCGACTTGATTCGACAGTGAAGATGCAATTGTGAGGGTTCAAACAGATATGGTAAAACTAACATCGAAGAAAAATGGCCCATAAATGACCAATATGGTCTCATATATTATATGAATGAGTGGGTAAATCATCGAGGTAAGGTTCCACAATATGTTTGATATCGTGGAAAGCATATGACATGGCCTGCTCGAAAGTAGTGCTAGCATTTTTAAGACCAAAAGGTATATTTTGATAAGCGAACGTCCCCCAAGGGAAGATGAAGGTTGTCTTATTCTGATCAACTGGTAGAATATCGATTTGGTTATACCCTGAGAAACCATCCATGAGGGAAAAGATAACGTTCCAGTGAAATTATCGATGATTTGGTCAAGAAAGGGTGTAGGGTAATTGTCTTTGGCACAAGCCTTATTGAGATCCCTATAATCGACACAGACATGAATGTTTCATTATTTCTTAGCGACCAAAATGATGTTACAAACCCATTCCGTCAAGGGGAGAAGATAAATAAAACCAGACATCAACAGTTTTTCAACTTCTGCCTTTATGGCTACGGTTTTCTTAGGATGAACCGAGCGAAGTTTTTGTCATACAGGTTTAACACCTGGTAAAGTTTTTATCTCATGCACAATGATTGATGTATCAATCCCTAGAATTTCTTCGTAACTCCAAGCAAAGACATCAAAAAATTATTTGAATAAAGTGGTTTAATCTTCCACTTCCTCAGGTTAACAATTGCCACTGAACTGAAATTTTTCCATGATACCTTATTTGATCGAGATGTCGATAGTGATAGTAGAAGAGATGTTGCCAAAATTCCCCTCAGAAGTAGTGTCTTGGGTAAGTATGGGATATTGGGGAGAATCGAGAACACCATCACGAAATATAGAGTGTATATATTTCTCAATTTCATCTAGACTAGGGAGAAAATATGAACGATGATAGTTGTCATCCCAAGGTACCTCTTCGATACTAAGCATTTCCATAATGGATTTGTCTGATGGAAAAATCTATAGGATGTAATCGAAAGCATAGGATAGGGAATCCAACCAAGATGACAATGAGTAAGTGTTGGATGCCAACAGTTGTTGGTCATCCAATGAGGGAGAGGCATATTGAATGGCATTGTATGAAGCCTCAATAGGACTAAGTGGCTTAATGTCACCTAGTGCATAAAATTCCAAAGGACTAGCCACAACCCAAGGACAATATGATTCACAAGATTGATATGCCATAGTCAAGATCATATTAATCATGGAAATATGTTCCGATCTCGGAGGAAGTGGTGTAGGGAAAGTATCCATAAGGGAGGAGTGTTTTAAAATACCTACACCTAAAATTTCGTAAGTGATCTTAGTATATTCCAAGAAAGGAATATTGTTGGTGGCGGGAGTGCGAGCATCAGGGGTATAGTAATCTAACTAATCGATAGTGAGAATTTTACCTTGATAGGGAAATTGTACACATCGAAATACCGATAAAGTGACGACAGTAATGGTATAAAACCAAATTCTTCCTAACAACAAGTTATAATCAAGGGGAGCATCGACTACCTCTACATCAACAGAGACAATATTTCCTCCCAACTAAACATCTAAGGATTGCAAGAGTCTATGAGGATGAAAAACTCACCCATCAAATGCTCGTAGAATTGTAGGGGATTGATTAAGAGAAGGTGATTTCAAAACTTTCCAACAAGCTAATGACATGACCCAAGTGGAATCTCCCTCATCCAGTATGGTGCGATGAATGTGTTGGTTATGAACAACAACATCGATCTGAAAATAAATCTGGTGAGAAAGTCATGAATTGAAGTTATCAAGGTTAAACGTGATATTATTCGACAACTCAGGATCGATCGCGTCGATGGCGGCCAAGAGTGTTCTACTTTGACTTGGACAATGTTGTAGAACTTCGAGAGAAGACATAGCGCATGGTTCTTGAGCCAAATCTTCAATGATGTTGTAGTTTTTTGTGGCACGTGAACTAGGATTAAAAGTTAATTTTTGAATAGTTCTCTTAGGAGGGCGTAAAATAGAGTCAAAAGTGGGTTTTTCATCTGAAGTGATCCAGATTGAGGAGTATTGGTGGCAGGCGGTGGGTTCGATGTAGTACTATTAGTGACCTTCTCTTTATCAGGTTTAGTCGGAATGTCATACATTGTGGTGCGAGTGGTTAAATAAATCCCATTAAACATATAAATATGGGAACTCGACAAGGCTTCCTCACTAGGAGGATGACTGGGATTGCCTCATGCCAAAGGAGCAAGAGCTTACACAACCATGAACTATTGCTGAGGAAAAGGTTGTGTCAACACAGCGGGTTGGGAATTCCCTTTGAAAAATTTTGCAACTTCGTCATGATGAGGACAGTCTTGGGTGTAATTATCATCACCACAAATGAGACATGGAAATTTTGGTTTTCATTGGGGATGTTTTGCAAGATCGGGCGGTTGACTTGGTGTTTTTGGATTTTTGTTATTATTATTATTATTATTGGGTTTATTTTTTCATTTTCTTCTTTCGCTCAAATTGTTGTGAAGAGGAAAATTGAACTGCATTTACCTCAGATATTTCAGTCGGGAGGGAGGTAGAGGAGAGTAAGGTTGAACCAGTGACGAGCGCAGAAACAGAGCGATTAGTCAAGCCGACCGACTCTAACGAAGATTGGGTTTTTACGACATTGATAATTCCATATGCATGAGCCATGGATGATGGCTTGGATGGATCTATGGACATGTGGGGAGCATTTGGTATCAACTCATATGACGTACCAGATTGGTAATAAACCAGTTTTTACGACACCAATAATTCCATCTGCATGAGACGTGGAAGATGATTTGGATTGATTGGTGGACATGCAGGGAGCATTTGGTATCACCTCATACCATGTACTAGATTGGGAATAAACCAAATCCAGGTATTGAGCATGAGAAATGGCTTCTTCTTTAATGACAACCCCACCCATGGTGACATCATGAGAAATTGGGGGTAAAAGAGATTTAGTAAACCATTCTGCCAATAAATGGTGAGGAGTGGTCACTTTGATCAACCTTCTTTGTCATCTCCACTCATGAATGGGATTAGAGATATGTACGGAGTTTGTTTGACGAAGTGAAGTCAAGAGTTCTGTACCAATCTCGTAACAGATGGGTAATTGAAAATGTGTGAGAAAATCCATGGCCAGGGAGTTGAAATCTTGACAGGTACCACGTTGGAGTTCAATGTATCATTTGGTTGTTGAGCCCGTGAGTGTGCACTAATAAAGATGCAATTGTATATAATCATCCATCAATGAGTTTGATGAAAACCATAAATGAAACGTCATAACATGGTTGTTGGGGTCTTCACCGGGTTTACCATCAAATTTGGGGATGTAAGAAGGTAATTTAGCAAGAATTATCAGCCAGAAAGGAAAATGTAGTATTGTGATCATTTGTCAACTAATATAAATCTGGTAGATTCAATGTGGCTAGGAATGGTAGTTGTCGGTTAACCTAAGGATGATACTGGTGTGACATAGGGACACCAATAGGGCCATAAAATAGTTGAGATGAATAAATGTATCGAATGGGCTCTCCCATATATGGTTTTTGTTGGGCGATATAGGCAAGATTCGGTTGTTGTTGAGGAATGTTCATGAAAGGAGGGAAACCCAATTGGTTCTTGGGAGCATAGGTCATTTTATTAGGTTCTGGGGGATAAAAAAATTTCCCTTGAGGGGGGTAGACAGTTTGTCCTTGAGGAGGGTATACAATTGACCCTTGGGGAGGACACGATTGTTTTCCTTGATGACGTCAACCTTCCCTCGACGGCCCGGTCGCCCCACCAGGACCTTCTTCGCTTCACAGGCCCGAAGAGTCAATGCCCTTATAACTCCTCTCGGGAATTCTCGTCACCCACAGGATCCTTCTCGGGTGATCTCCTCTTCGCGTATCGGGAGATCGGATCTCGCGATATCGCGAGATTTGTAACTCCGCTCCGTGTCACTCAATGCCGAAACCCCGATCCCCGATGGTCAACGATCAACCTTGGGATATCGCTACTCGCGATATTGAATCCTTGAATACCGGAACCCCGAGTGCCGAAATGTCGATGCCACGTGCGATACTCCACGCAGTCTCTGTGGGACCCGTCGCGACTCGGGACTTCGCTGTCTCTACGTGCCCCTTTCGACTTCGAAAATGCCGAAGTGCCGAGTCCCGACTCCTCGAGATCTCGCGCCACCTGTCCCTCCAACGATTGACGGCTCCGATTAAATCGGGGGATCGCAACTCACGATTTCGACGTGCATGCAACTCTTTCACTCGCCAACCCCGCTATGACGATGCGTGATGGAAGATGGATTATACTTGCACTTGGAAATTTCTTTCTTCCAGAAGTTCAAGTCGTCAATTCTCTTCCTCTTGAAGAGTCCTCTGCTTCACCACCTTTGTCCTGTGCACTGAACCAAAGGTGATATCCCTCCTGAGCTTTGTTCCTCTGACTCCTTCAGAGAACTTCACGCACTTCCGGTGCTTGACTTCCAACAGCTCCTAAAGTTTTGAAGCCGTCTAGACCTGTGCAATCCTGCCAACACAGTCCAGTCCTCCTTCTCTCAGACTCGGCTCTGAGATTTCAATTCGACCTGCACTCACCTGCACGGTTCAAACAACCCAAATCACTCTGGAAAAAATGAGAACACAGTTCAACTGTTTAGCCTCCTCAACGCACTCTATGCAGAGGAATTTCACTACACTCTATGCAGGAATCTCCTGGCTCAAACAGAGAAACAATTGAAACTCATTCACTCATTCTCTCAGGTTTCGAACCTGATATGCAATCACATAAGCAGCATATAAAAGATAAGCATATAAAGAAGCAAGTATGCAACAAAACAACATCAACAGCACAAAGAGCTCAAACACAGCCATGGAATTGAATCAAGAGCTTCTTCTATTAATTCAATCTGTACATGGGGTTTCTTCACGGACTCTCTGTTCTGTTCTCCCTTGCTCTTTATGCTAATGCTGACTAATAATCTGAGTCTTACAAGGAGGGTGCCTATATTCGTTTTCCCTCCTGGAAATAAAAACTGTCTAATCTACAGTTAACTCCTACCTAACAACATTAAAACCATTAAATGCCTGCTTATCTACATTACATTACAAGTGCGCTCAGCTTTGAATTCCTTTAGTAAAACGGCAGCGCAACAATACCAAGGTAGAATTCAAAATTTGAGGTTTGCTGGCTTGTCCAGCTGTCTCTTCTTTCTCCTCGCGCTGGTCCGTATGATGAATTGTGGATGCTCCTGCATCACTTGAGGACCCTAAGTGGGATTCGGGACACCCAAAAAAGATTGTCCAACATATAATCTAGAAGGAATAGGATTTGGTACTCTTCCTTGTGGTTTAGGGTATGATGAACCTCCTTGATAAGGTTGATGAAATGTACCTCCTTGGAGTGCTCCCCAGGATTGTGAAGGGTTTCTAGAAAAAGGTAGTTGTCCCCCTACCATAGCTTGAGTGAACATTGGGGTTTGACCAATAAAAGGGGGTTACCCCATAGTGGGTATGTGCAAGGGTGGATGTCCCCCAGGAGGGAGATGATTGATAGATGATGGTTTCCCCCCAGTCGATATTTTTCCCACACTTTATTGCATGTGTATGGTAGGGTTTTTCATTCAGTGATGTATAGGTGTTCCAACAAGATTCTGTTGAACATAAGGAGTTGTAGTTTGAAAAGGTGGTGTGGTGGGAGTAACACTCAAAGTACCTTGTGTATGACTAGGCATTACGACTGTGTCATTACTTTGGATTTGTACTGATGTAGCAACATGATTGACTACTTTTTCGATGAGATGGTTCTATCTCAGCACCAACAAAGGCAAGAGGGTTCAGAGGTGGTCGACCAAAATTGATTTTTTTGTAAATATCACGTCCCGATGGAGTTCTCCATATGGAACAAATAGGTTTCTGTTGTGGATTTACTATTTTATCAAACTGTGCAGGATTCATGTAGTCATCATTATAATCGTGTTTTATGTTTTCTATCTGTGTCTCAGTGTATGGCCTCAACAACAGACGAGGACACTCTTCTTCTATGACATTACCTAATGAGTCCAATCGAAGAGGGAGTGCCTTGATAGGAACTTATGACATAGGGGTAAATATGAGGAATGGGATTCTGAACTGTAACCAAGGTACTTTCAAGATTTGCTAACAAAGGAGGAGTAGTGCTCCTAGCATCTGAGTGATTTTCTGCCTCTTCACGATAAAAATCTTCAAGTGAATTAGGAGGTAAAGGTTCATAGCCTTCCGAAAGAAACCCTTGCATCCTACGTGATCTACGAAGACCTTATCGTCTACAATCTCAATATTGAAAAACAATTAAGTAAATAAACCACACTCACTAAAAATATAGAAGAACCAACAAGCAAACAATACCTTCTCTCAAAACTCGTACTAGTTGGTGATGAAATCCAACATTAGGTGATAAAATTGAGAAGGGGCTAGGATATGAGCGAGTGGATCAATTACATTGGTGACCTGCTTAACGGACTTACGCCTTGGCTCAATCTTCCACACAATAATCATGGATTTTCCCTCCAAGGAG
>ML850822.1:7563-31615 GCA_009831015.1 Picea engelmannii
CTTTCTGGATGCTGATCTTGCCCAAAAAGGGCCAACGTCTCCCTCAGAGGGGCCTGACGTCTCCCTTTTGAGCTCATATTGTGACATTTTTAGCATTTAATGTGAAAAACAGTGTAATATTGTTAGTCAACCTTGTCGGCTGTTTTAATGACCTATTTTTGTAATTAAAGGTCATTTGGATGATATAAAGAGAGGACGTTGCCTCTCATTTTTACATAACACAACTCACTCTCTTGTGAGAGGATCATTTTTAGTCTTTGTCTTGGGATTTTTGCTCTTGGAAGTGAGGCGCAACTCTTGTGGAGTATCATCTTTGGCATTTTTATGGTGTTTTCTATCATTTGGAAGGTTTACAACTAGGGTTTGATAAGCTCTTCATTGATTTGTAAGTGTATTTCTCATGCAAAACTTCTTGATTGAATGGTTGTAGGTTAAATCTCTTACATTTGTGGTTACATTGTTATTATTTTGCTTAATCATTGAAACCCTAGGTAGCAAGCACACAAGTAGGTCCTTGCTTCATGTCCCCATGATAGAAGACTTGTTTTAGCCATTGATTAAGGAGGATATAGCCTAACCGTTGCTACACTAGTTCCCCCTTTTTCTGAGTTAGTTTTGAACATAAGTTGAAGAAAGAAGACGTCCTAGACCTAATTGATTTTACACCTAGGGTTTTGACTTTAGGGTTTGAAAGGCCTTGCCTTTGCAACACTTTTCATCCCTAGATTTATGTTCTAAAGCTAGCCGTTTTGCCAAGGATTTTTTTTAAGGAAAGAGGGAGGAGCATGAGGCCTTGCTTAAGCAACACCGGAATGAGCCTCCTCCCCTTACGGTTTTGACTTTATGGCCCTGCCATTGCAGCACCATAAGGCCTAACTCTCTTGTCCTTAGATTTAGATTCTCTCGAGACTTAGCCTTGCTTTTTGACTCCATAATACACTAAGGCACTGATCCAAATCCTCAACGTTGAGTCTATTGTGTTAAAACAACCTTTTCAAACCTCTTAAATTTCAAACCCTAACTAACCCTAACGTCTCACTAACCCTAGATAAATGATGACGTCATGCCTCTTTTCAACTCTTGGTTGATGTAAAACGTTGTGGCTTAGTCATCTAAGTGATAGACATTGAAGTGTTTATAATTTCCATTAGCCTATTTGCAAAACGTCCACCTCTTTGTCTATGAAACTAACCCTAAAAAAGGCTGACGTCACCTCTGGCTAGCTTGACGCAGCACTCTTGTATTGAATGAGCAATTGATGACATTTTATGATAATTTAAAGATTGATTATATACATTGAATGTTATATCATTTCCAGTCTTTATTGAGAAGTAATATTATAGGCCATAGTCATTCTTTGCAATCATTGACTTCGTCAATAATTACTGCTATTTATGCTCATTAAATGTTGATAGTCATTTATCTATGAAGTGCTAACCACTACTTGCATGCATTAGCTTTTCTTGTTGCCTTGTCTCGCAAACAGGTGCCCTTTGTGTGGTTTATCTTCCTCTTGACTATCCTCTTGGCAGTAATCTGTGAAGGGAAAACTCATCTTGATCCTTTAGAACCTTTGTCCTGCAGAACCCCAGATTACTAGGGACGTCTCCCTTGGGTTTAGCCACCCTGAATAGAAAGAGCCCCCCATCGAGGTGACAGTGGGTGGGGAAGCTCTTGTTACGCCAGTTTGATTCTTGCCTTCAAGCTACTTGACCTATACTACAAACTGAGCGATAACAATAACCAAGCAAGAGCTTCTCCAAGTGTGGCGCACTCTCCAAGATAACCGATAACCCAAAAATAGCGAAACTGCCAAAACTGCAGTTGCAACTACCTTGTGCGCACTGCAGAAGGAGTTGTCTGATTGTCCAAATGAAGTGAACAAGTCCTGTATTTATACTAATCTAGGCGCCAGTCTGGGGCCAACTTATTATTTCTGGGTCTTCAATTTATTTATTAATTTCATGTGGGGCCGACTTCTCTTCTTGGGGATTTTGTAATGGTGTAGATGGGTCTTCTTGTACTTTCTTGTGGAGAATGACTACCCGAAGTTGCAAATCTCCAACACTCCCTCTCAACGAGGGAGACATTCTCCATACTTGGATTTCTTTTGTCATAGAAAGGTTGTCTTCACGAGCCATGTTGATGTGCCATCTCCGCACATGCATTCCATCCCGGAATATGCATGTGATAACCTCTCGAACCCATCCAGTCCTCGACAGGAGAAGGACTACACCTAAGCCATTCACCACTAGCAGAGCCCCGTGAGTGAATGAATAATTACCCTTGGTCATATCAGCACTAGCATAACCACGTGCATGACCAATCTGGGATAATGTCTTCCTGATGCTTATCTGGGCCACTCACAACTAGCAAAGCCCCTTGGATAAGTGAATCATTCTCCTTTGGTCATATCAGCACTAGCATAGCCCCGTGCATGACCAATCTAGGAAGAATGTATGCCCGAACCTGGAGAACATCAACATACCTGGGCCATTCACCACTAGCAGAGCCCCGTGAGTGAATGAGTCATTCTCCCTTGGTCATATCAGCACTAGCATAGCCCCGTGCATGACCAATTTGGGGGAATGTCTGCCCGATGCTATCAACATACCTAGGCCATACATCACTAGCAAAGCCCCGTGAGTGAATGAATCATTCTCCCTTGGTCATATCGGCACTAGCATAGCCCTGTGCATGACCAATATGGGAGAATGTCTTCCTGATGTTGAAACATCAACACTCATCACTAGTCAAATCAACATGGCTAATCCTGTGTATCATCCTCCTCAGCCAAATCAACATGGCTACTCTGGGAGGATATCTGCAATCTGCTCATCTGTGGATAAGTACTGGAGCTTCACTACTCCCTTCTGTACCATGTCTTGGATGAAGTCCTACAAGAAGCTTCTAAAGTTGCACCACTTCATGACTTGCAACAATGGTTGTGACGTACTCAATCTCTACTGTACTAAGAGCTACAAAAGCCTCCTTCCAACTTATCCCGGAAATCGTAACTGATTCCAAGCTGAAGCAACACCTTGAGGTGCTCAATCTGTCTACTGCACTCGCTACTTAATCGAAATCTGTATATCTGTACAACCTCACTTCATCACTTGAGACAAACCATATCCAACTGTGCCATGCTTCGCTGCCACCCACTGGAATTGCCTTGGCTTCAACCAAATACTGGCTCAGGGTGCTCACTACCAAGCAAATATCTGGCCTGGCATTAACCAGGTACATCAAGGATCCAATCTATTGCATGTACATCGTGGGATCCACAAAATCTGAATCTGAAGCAAAATCCCTCAACTTCTTCGTATTTGTCATCATAGGTGTAGTCATGGACTTGCAATCCATCATATCAAATCTCATCAGTATCCCCTGAATGAGGAAGATCTCATCTGATCTCGCCACACCTCTAATCCCAAGAGTACATCCAGACAGGATCCTCCATCTTGAACTCTGAGACCAACTCCCTCTATCACTGGAGTAAGTCCTGTTGTCTAGTCTGCCTCACTAGCTGCTCCCTCTGTGACCGAGACAAAATCCATACCCAGTCCTCTTGACTGGCTGCCTCCTCTGTCACTGTAGCAAGATCTACTGAAGAAGTGTATCCTCCTAGGAGATCTCACATCTCCTTGAAGCCTCCTCAAATCATGACACTTGTCTGTCAGTCCTGGAAGATGTCTCTTTCCCACCTGAGCCTGAAGAGGAAATCCATTTGAATGATCGGCTCTCTCTCTGAGCCAACTGACTCTCTATGAGATGGCTCACTCTGAGTTTGCATCACTCTTGGTTAAAACCAAACTCATCAAGTATCCATCGATCCTGGAGTACCATGCTCCCTCTGAAACATGACTCAGTCTGAGTCTGTACAATATCTGAGATCTAGGATCCTTTTGTCACTGCTTGGACAAAGTCCCTTGTACATCCCCTACAAGCACCGTCATACTCTGCTAAATGATATAACTTGGAAACATATATAAGTGCATACCTCTGAAATATGTAACACCATCCAACTTGTCTTCTAATCTCAAGGTTTGCGCAACTAGCAACTAGCAACTGCCATTGGTGACTGGAAACTGCAACTATAACTAGCAACTCTAACTGCACAGTGGCAATATTTCAACTAGCTTTGATACCATGTTGGTGTTTTATATGATTCTCAGATCTTATAGTTATTGCCTTATGATTAATAACAAGATTCACTTTCATACAACAGTTATCATAGAATAACTATACACTGAAAATCTCAACTATAACAATGCAGCGGAAATAACAAGATCTAGAAATATTAACCATGCACAACAGACACGAGAAGACAACAAGAGAACACAAGAGTTTATCCTGGGAAACCCAAACTTGGGAGAAAACCCAACAACCTTTCTCTAGAAAAATTCAGTCCAAGATATTACCAGTACATCACCATCAATAGCCAAAATACCATACAAAGAAGATCCTCCCCAAGACTAGCATCACCAAGTCCTAGCTCCTCAATAATATGACCAAGAATAACCAAGCAAGAGCTTCTCCAAGTGTGGCGCACTCTCCAAGATAACCAGTAACCCAAAAATAGCGAAACTACAGCTGCAACTGCCTTGTGTGCACTGCAGAAGGAGTTGTCTGACTGTCCAAATGAAATGAGCCAGTCCTGTATTTATACTAATTTGGGTGCCAGTCTGGGGCCGACTTCTTATTTCTGGGTCTTCAATTTCTTTATTAATTTCTTGTGGGGCTGACCTCTCTTCTTGGGTCTTCAACTTCTTCCTGGGGCTTCTGTAATGGTGTAGATGGATCTTCTTGTACTTTCTTGTGGAGAATGACTGCCTGAAGTTGCAAATCTCCAACAGTAATGATGTGTATCAAAAAGCACCTTAGTGCATATCTCAAATTTGGTTGCTAAGGACAAAGGATTTGTGAACAATTTTTCCAGCTTATGCTCAACCCCTCTGGACCACCACCTCTCATAGCTCCTTGGAGACGCTTGGAATGCAATGGGTATCCCACGGATCTTAAAGATCTAGCTTTTGTTGAATCCAGGATCAATGTTGTCCCTTAAGCCAATTAGGAATGGGATGTTGAATCCAGAATCAATGTTGTCCCTGAAGCCAATTAGTAATGGGACGTTGAATCCAGAATCAATATTGTCCCTTAAGCCAATTAGGAATGGGATGTTGAATTTGTCTATAGCATTGGGTTTTCTTCCACTGTATGTCGAAAACTTAAGCAACAAAGAACATATCCAAGCACTTCATAGTGTTATCCTAAAAGGGGTGATCTTCCTGGATAGTGAGAAAAGAATCATTTGCAAAATGCCCATTAACTTGCTACCCAAAGCCAAGATCAGGCAAAGGAATGCTCTCGATGAGACCTTGGCCCACTTTATTATAGGAAAGGTAGTTGGAAGCTTTTGTGACCAAAACATACAATGTAGGTGCGAAAGGACATCCCTACATCAAGGACATGAATAAGCCAATTCCCTCAAACTTGCACTTGTTAATAGATAAACACAAGAAGGTGTCAACAAACAAGGTTTCAAGTTTCAACCATAGTTACTAGAGTCGTAGGTCAAGCCCACGTCTTGTGGGTTCGACCTGGCTCACTGCACAAACAAATTGTTATGAATCCTCAACAACGAGTTTGACTTGCTGACTCAGATTTGACCCATGAGTAGTTGCAGATCATTGACTTGGGGAAAGCTTGTTGGGCTTAGTTATAAAAGCCCCCCAAAAAATCACTTTTGGCTCATTTTCATAGCAAATATATTTTTGCACTTGCGATGTATTTGCAGGGTTGAGTCAAACTCTTGACTCTTTTGCCTTGGTTTTTTTGCTGAGCCGAGTTTGGTAACTATGCTAGAAGGATGAATCGATTTTCTATCAGGTGGGAGGGAAGCCATTTAAGGCTCCTTGCTAACCTTGTGCCAAAACTGGTGGCTAGTCAAGGCCATCTCAAGATGGATTGAATGAAGAAGGATGAGAATAAGCAACAAAGACAACAAGACAGCACACGTGAACCACTTTATACAGTCACTTCAATTCTTAAATATTCATAACTTAAAACTCCTAATCTATGTACTAATACATGATCTGACCATTTTTAAATATCAATTCTATCACACCCCCTTAATGGTCATGTAGAAAGCAAATGTTTGTCCCAAAACATTGCAAAGTTATTTGGATCAAATGGGTTGTAAAAGATGTTCAGTTCACCTTTAAATAGTGTAGTTGATCGGCCCCTAAATGTGATGATGGTGGAAGTCAACTTGTTGGAAATCCACAAGTGCACATCCTAATGTCTTCTCCATGAACCATGTACCTCTCTCAATACTCCTCCAAAAATCAGCTTTTGATGTTTCCACAAAGTGAGAGATAAAAATGACCACATGACCTGTAGTTAATGCAGAGCATGTCAAGGCACAAACCCCTTGATCATCCACCAATTTACTTGTCATGAGTCAATGTTGGCTGAAAAATTCAACCTACCTACTGCACATGTAGAAGCTGATTTCATATCCAAAAAGCCTCTCTTTTCTACACCTATGTATCAAAGTATATTAAACATTATGAACCAATTCTTTAGAACCTACTAAAACTTGTATAGAGTTCCACCTGCAAGATGTCTATTACTTACAAATTGCACCTCGTGTTGCTGATATTTACATATGCCACTCTTTACATCCAATTTGTACATCCACCAACCTATTGCATTGCCATGGCTAGCACGACCCTGCATAAGTCTAGCTTCAAAGTTCATTGTAAGAGCAATACGTCCTTTCCTTCACTCATTTTTACCTTCTTTTGCTTCAAATCGGGTTTCAACAAGGTTTAAACCATCAGTGAAATGAGTAGACGACAAAATGCAAGAACTTGTTGAACACCCTGCTTACCTTCTCTTTTTGGCCTTCCCCTTTCTCCCTCATCACCATACCACGAACGCTTTTCTTCATTCACATCTTCAAGCCATCCCTTCTTCTATACCACCTGAATCAACACCATTTCCTGCTTCTCTTGATGAATTTTCAACATCTCCTCCCTCGTCCACAACCTGCACATCATTGCATGATATTTTCCCATCACCCTGCACTTGTTCTCCTTATGGACCAACTGATTTTCAACTTCAACCCAACAACCATCATCCATTTCTAAAGCTTGAAATAACTTGATTCAAATCTGATTTTTCATCAATTCTCACATCCTAGCTCACAACGACTTAATTTGTACAAAAATCCAAAAGCCTATATTGGTCAGAATAACCAGCAAATAACAATTTTCTACCTATGGCATCAATTCAACTCATGTTTTCCTCCGGCACTACCTTAGAAGCAATTGAACCAAAGATTTTAAAATGACTTACCTTTGGTTTCCTCCTGGTCCATGCCTCCTTAGGTGTGATTGCTATCTCCTTTGGTGGGACTCCTATTCAACAAATAGACCGTTGTCTATATTGCCTTTACCCAGTATGTATTTGAAACAATTTTCCTTGTGGCATACTCTTCGTTATTTTTTTCGGGCATCTTGCTTCTTTCACCATCAAGTATTTGCCTCTGGATTCCCTCTTTTTTATTGAAGTGAAAAAACTCCACGAACTTTTGTCTGTTATTTGACTGGGGAACACTTATCCTTCTTCTAGCTTCTTCTTCAACTGCAGCCTTAAACTTCTTAAATGTTCCTAATGTACTTAAGATTTCCTTGAGGGAAAAACCTCACATCTTTCGTGAAATGTCATCAACAATAAGCAGAAAATACTTGGCATATTAAATGCTCCTAAGGCACTTAAGATTTCCTTGAGAAAAAAACCTCACATATTTAGTAAACTGTCATCAACAACAAGCAGAAAATACTTGGCACCCACCAATGATGGTGTATTCATTGGACCACAAACCTACGCATGAAAAAGCTCCATCACTTTTCTTGCTCTTCAAGCTTTACCCATGTCAAACACCTTGTTGTGATGTTCTCTCACCATGCATGTTTCACATAGCCTCTCCGCCTTACAAATTGAAGGAAGACCAACTAACAACTCTAAACTACTCCAAAGTGAAAGCTGATGAAAACTTAAATGCCCATACCTCTGGTTTTTAATGTGTCTATTAAGCCTGAGTTCCAAACTTTAGGCAATTTAAAAATAGTAATCCTCCTTTAACATATGATATAAAAAGAAAACAACCAGACATATCTGTGCGCTCCTTTGTCCCATTGCATGCCTAATATTAAATGCAGTTCTGTGTGCCTCTGCTCCACTGTCCTCTGCCTTCAATTCCGCTTCGGCATGTGCCCAAATTCCCTGGCCATATTTCCCGTGATTATGTACCCATGGTGTCGTCTTCCTCACCGTGCTTCGTCAAATACCCTGTGTTGTTGGGCTTTGCCGGAACACTCTACCTTGGCTTTGATAACCATATAAATGTTGCACAAATACTTGCAGAGAGAGAAGAGAGATATTTAATATTATTCCATGTGTGTAAAAGTAAATACATTATGATGTCTCACGAGGGACCTAAGATAGAAAACCACTTATGTAACAATAGAGTGAAATGTGACTTAATCGACACTTACGTCACTTTATTTAAACCATTTATGACTTAAAACTCCTGAGCTATGTTATGACCATGAATAAATATTAACTCTATCAGGGTGCTGAGTCGCTCCTGTAGAATACATAATTATTCCCGGAGTGCCGTGTCACATATTCCCCTTATTCCGACTTTCATGGGCGCATAAATTACGGAATTACATACAGATGGCAGACCTTTATCAGAGGCTGCAGATAACATTCCATTACTGGATCTTGTGATTGCTCTGTGTAATTGATTCTAGAAACCAAGTACCTGATGTTTCTTCTAATTATTTACCTTATACTGATGTTAGGAATTTGGGTGAGTCCAAAAAGTTCAGTTTCTTTTTGTTTACAAAGACACAATAAAACATTTTAAAGTGATGAAGACATGGGAAAAGTTTATTGAGAATGACTGTTAAAGAAATGGAGAAAATCTAAAAATTCGTGCCATAGATAAGTATTTCAGAAAACAATTATATAGCGGAGATTATTATTTTTATGACTCTGAAATTCAAGGTTACACACAATAGTGGCTTCTCATTTCATTACTTCTAGCCTTCTGGGAGTCATTAATTTTTAAAAGATTTCTACATAAGCAATTTCTTGCCATGCCTTTTCATTTGTGTCGACAGAGCTTTTGAAGAAAGATATATTTGCCTGTAAAAACCTAGCATTTTCATTTTCCTTTTGTAGGTCAACCTGCGCGTACAGTTGGCTGGCGAGACCCTGGTTTCATACACACGAGTATCTTGAAGGATTTATGGCCAAACACCAAGTAAGGCTTCTTTTCAGTAGCATTGCAAATGTAATTTGTAGAAATTATCTTGATGATTGTTAAACCTTTAAATTTTGTGGCTATTTCGGTGCAATTCCCAACTCTTTAAAGGATAGGAAAGCACTAAAAAGCAATCTTAAATCTAAATTATCTGAAATCCTTAACTGATTGATGTGGTTGTCCTAGTGTTGCTACTAATTTCAACAATAATGGTACAGATACTACTACAAGATTGGACATAGGCTAGTCAACGGATCATATATTTGGGGGCAACTGAATTATTTTAAAGCATCTCCATATCCTGGCCAAGATTCCTTGCAACGTGTAATCATTTTTGGTGACATGGGGAAAGTGAGTTCCTTTGCTATTATCTGCAATATTTGCCTGCACTCTTGTCTGAAAGGATACATGTAATGTTGTTTATATTTTAACTCTGCTTGGGAGTATCTGATCAAGAATCTCTGTCTTATTTGGTAATTGAATCGTTCTAACAAAATGGAAGAGGTTTTTTTTTCAATATACTGGCAAAAGGAAATGTTTAAGCTTTGAAGCAGATTTCGTTAGCTAATTCCTTGCTTCCAGGCAGAGCGTGACGGTTCTAATGCATATAGCAACTACCAACCAGGTACTCTAAATACTACCGATCGCCTCATAGAGGACTTGGAAAATATAGACATAGTGTTTCATATTGGAGATCTATCTTACGCAAATGGTTATCTGTCACAATGGGATCAGTTCACAGCACAAGTGGAGCCCATTGCTTCACATGTTCCATACATGGTAGCCAGGTATTACTATTTTTAAATTTTATTGTCCAAGGGTTCTACATTCCATGTTCTTTGCTTTAATCGTTCTAAGGCTATTTCAAAAACAATGTAAAGATATTGTTATGGATTGTTCCAAGTTCTAACTAGTACTGTTCTTTTGTAGTGGAAACCACGAGCGTGATTGGCCTAATTCAAGTTCATTTTATAAGAACACAGATTCAGGTGGAGAATGTGGTGTACCAGCTAAAACCACATTTCATTTGCCAACAACTAATGATGCTAAGATATGGTATGCACTAGTACATTCTATTGCAAAAGTCTGTCATGGCTTCACGGTCTTGAATGTGAACTAGTTATCTACTAAAGTTTTTTCATTTTTTCTTATAGATGGCTCATGTATGTACTATGGACTATATGCTTGCTCTATACCCATATCTTTCTGCTCCTGATTCATAGCTTCAAATTTTTTCTCTTCTGGTGATTGTCCTTGCACTTTTCTTACCTAGCATGTGTGATTTTTCCCTGTGACTTGGGTTTCCTTTGAGCTCCACTCATATTTTCTTGTAAAACTGGACAATCCCTTTGCACATGACCAAGTTCATGGCGTGTTCAGCATTTAAAGGGCATTGTTTTGTAATCTATTTTCTGTTTCCATTCATACCCTTCATTTTGTAGGATGATCGATTCTGGTATCGGTTTAGTTAAATCCAAATAAGCATCAAAACTTGCATAAGTGATGAGCTTTTTCTCCATGGTTATTTCTGAAGATTTTAAATACTTCCCAGTAGATTTCCTAGACTTTCAAAAAGCTCTTTGTTCAAGAACTCTGAGGGTAAGGAGTAAAGTCTTACACAGACTGGTTCCAATGAGTAATCTTCTAGATGAGGTCAAAACCCACATTACAAGAACACATAGAGTCCCGCTGTGTTAAAGAAATATGGTCTCCCTCAAAAAATTTCTCTCCTCTTTGCTTGAAAAGACCACGAAGAAGAAGCCTTTCACACAGCATTTAATATCTATCTGCTATTGTGTTTTCCAAGTTGCCAATACCCACGAACAAAGTTGCTGTTCGGTGGGCCATAAACCCAGATGGACTTTGCAAATCCAAACCGAGAGAAAGAATCGAGAAATCCTCCACACCAAAAGGAGCAAAAACTCCACAACTACTAGGAGGAACTCATGGACTATTGCACTCAACAGGAAAAGCATCCATATAAAATGCATCATTGAATCTATCAAACTAAATTATTATTATTGCATAGAAAATGTAGATTTAATTGCTAGAAAGCTTCCTTAGAAGCAACATATGCATCAAAAGAAAAATGCTATGGCCGTGAACATGATGTTAAAAAAATTGAATGCAATTTGCTCATTGCTGTGAACTATTGCAAAATCTCCCCCCTTTTTCTTGTCTTTCATATTGATCTTGCGCATGTGACTGCCCCAAGACAATGAAGCTTGTATTGTTGGTTTTGCCGTTTTTCATTCTGTCAGTGTGGGATGGATTAAGCTTGTTCTTTCAAGTTTCCATAGGTCTATTGCCTTCAATCACTGTTTCATTTCATTAATCAACTTTCACTATGGACTTTGTAAATGGGTTGCACCAACACATTTATTTCCTATTTTCATGATCAACCTATCCATTATGGAGTTTCTATGATTGGTATTTCATATAATTTCATAAAGTGGTTTAAAGATGCCTTGTTTACTGTTCAAAAAAACACTTGTGGAAAGCATCTGGCTCCCTTTCTACTAGACCAGTTCTCAGCTAGTTGATTACAAGTCTTGTTAGACTTAAGGATGGAGTCACAAGCATGGTAGCAAGGATTAAATTTTTATTTGCTATTTCATCAATCGACTTCGGCACTATGGACCTTATATGATTGATTTTTTATCTGATAATAAAGGACCTATCCAAATGGTTTAAACTTTAAATATGTCTCATTCTTTATTCAATAAGAAGTTATGGAAGGCATCTTGACTCCCGTTCTACTGAACCAGTTCTCAGCCAGTTAATTACAATTCTTATTAGATTTAGGGATAAAGTCATAGGTGTGTCAGCTGGGCTTAAATAACATAATGTACAGTAGCTCATTCAGCTCAACTGATGTCAAGGATTATCTCACCATGTTTGTCATCCTTTGTATGTCAATTAGGTTATGTCCTTTCTTTATAGAAATTCTACTTTCGTACTTCTTTATGCTCCATGAGTCCATACAACTGAGCTGATGCACATATGGGCAGGTCCTGCCCTCTCTCAGGGCAGATAAAGGTGACTATTGGGCTTTTACATATTCATAGAATGCCACCTCATAGGGGTGGATTCACCTAAACACCACAGGTAATGACGGATGCTTGGAGGTGATTTTAACTATTTCCCTAGTGACTATATCCTTTACCTATGGGGTGTCACACATCTTTTGGTTAGTGCATACCTCTCAACCTACTTTAGAACATTGGATCCTAATGAGTTCAAAGGTGCATTTGATACCTTAGTTAAAAAAATTCCAAATAAAGATGTTGTGGACTGAAGCTACCATCTGAATAGTTGTGGACCTTTGTTACAATAAATTATATATTTAAAATTTTTGGGTTGTCTTAAAGAAGTTGTGTCTTTCATATGATCATTTAAATATTTTAATTTGCAATTTTGTTCCTAATCATGTTTGTCCATAGTTTGGATTCATAACACCTAAAATTGATCATCCCTATTCATATTTAGCACATCAAGTTTATCATGGGCTCGTGAAGAATTAAAAGAGGCCTAACATTTGGAGCTTCTGGGAAAGAAGAAAAGACCATCCTGCATATTACAATATTCATAAGCATGGTTGTTTTTCATTCCTATTAGTACATCAAGTTCAGTGCCAAACTGGGTAAAACATGCCAAATTGGGTAGTTTTCCCGATTAATTAAGGACAAACTGGAGCAGAAAAATATTTAGAAAATTGTTCTACACTAACAAAGATCCTGAAAAAATGGAACTCCTTTGACATTGTTAGTGCTTATAGGCCAGAACAAAGGACAAGTGTCAAAAGTGTATCTTGGTTTAAGAAGAAAAAATGTGAAACATTTTATTCTCCTTTAATCTTTTATAATTTCAATTCTATAGTCCAACTGAAATAATATCTAGTTTTTAGTATCATGGTGAATTTTATAGCTTAATTTTCATTTGTATGTATTTGATTTCATAATCTCTATATCATTTTTTCTTGTAATAAGTATCAGCCGTATTTCATCTTCTATCTGAACCAGTTTATTTTGTTATATTTGTTGAATTATTTTGAAAATCTACTCATCAAGGGATAACCTTGAATCAGGTATTCCACCGACTATGGTATGTTCCATTTCTGTATTGCAGATTCAGAACTTGATTGGCAAGAAGGATCAGAACAATACAAATTTATTGAGGAATGCTTAGCATCTGCTGACAGACAAAAGCAACCATGGCTTATCTTTATTTCGCATCGAGTTCTTGGTTATTCCTCAAACTCATGGCTTGCACAGCACGGAGCTTTTGAAGAGCCAATGGGAAGAGAGACTTACCAAAAATTTTGGCAAAAGTACAAGGTCGACATTGCTTTCTTTGGCCATGTTCACAACTATGAAAGATCATGCCCTGTTTATCAAGTAAGTCGAGCCCTATTTTATGTGTAGAGTAATTTAATATTGTGTTGATGCAAAGTTTGTTTCAAGTAATCTTGTAAATTATATTATTTCCATTCGTGCATCCTTCTTTTTCTTATATCTGAACACTTTTATCAAGAAAGTTTTCCAGTCATAGCATTAGACTTTTAGATAGCATTTTTATAGTTATAGGACTTGGGTTCTCGATTCCATGGAGTTTTGTATGTATAATTGAACTGATAAAGATGATGAGTATCTTGCTTTTTTTTTACATTGATGTGTATTTAGAATCTGGATGGGTTCTGTTAAGATTCTCTCCAATTATTTATGGTGCATATCCAGATTCCTTCAATTATACTGCACTCTGAATACAAAATGGAAGATATCTAAAACCTTTCTTTTCTTTACTTTTCTGTTCAAATATTGCAGAACTATTGTGTGAGTGAAGAAAAGTCTCAGTATTCAGGAACTTTTAATGCCACAATTCATGTAGTTGCGGGTGGTGGAGGTAGTCATCTTTCTGACTATACTTCTCTAAACACCACTTGGAGCATCTTCAAAGATCGAGATTTTGGATTTGTGAAGCTGACTGCCTTCAACCATTCGGCATTGTTGTTTGAGTACAAGAGAAGTTCAGATGGGAAAGTATATGATAAATTCTGGATTACAAGGGAGTACAAAGACATTCTTGGTTGTGACTCCATTGGTAACTGCCCATCAACTACTTTAGCTGCATAGACTGGGAGAACAATCCCAATGTTCTCATATGGAAGACATAAATTGATGGATGTTAATGGCCATTGTTATTCTCCAAGCTTGTATCAGAAGCTTGCATATGCTTGTTGGCTTTGCATGGCTTCCAGACATTGGGGTGCATAAAAGAAGGAAAAATGATGATGTACATCATTCTTCTCAACTAGATTTTCTGTTGGTTAAAGGCACAGAATGTAATAAGATGTTATAATGATAATAAAGACAGCCATCCTAGCATATTTTTTCAAGTGTAGGCTGTTTGTTTGAATGTAGTTATCTAGGCACCTAGGTTTTGAAATTTGTTTATTCAAGTGTTTTCTAGCTCTGAGAAGAATATTGAAATTCTGAAATAGTTGTACTCTAAATTGGAGATTTTATAATGTTCAAAGTTCAAACTGTACAATATTTGTTCAAATGCTATTTATCTTCATACCAGTGAAAGTAATAGTTTTATTGTAATAGTCTACAACCAACTACTTGGATTATTTTAGAAACGCAAGCACCCAGTGAATGTAGTGTAATAAATGCTACTGCTGCAAGCTACTGTTATCGATCTGAAAATAATAGTGTAAAGTAGCCAATAATATAAATAAAGAGATATATTTGTGACAAACACAACAAAGCATAAGAGTATTAGGTGCACTTGCACACCCAAGTGGATTGCATCTGCAAATATAAGAGTTGGAGGAAGACTTCTCTAAGACATATCTTTTAATAGTTAAAATTGATTTCCATGGATGAAATATAGCATTGATTACAAAAGAGGGGGATGACCACTAGTTATACAAAGATACGATGGTCTAACTTGTGGCTCAAGCTGTCTTATTAATACTAATAACTCTTTTTAGGTCTTATTAAACATTAATGACCTACAATGATACAATAAATTATCTTTAGAACCTAAGGCCATAACATTATCATTTTTCGTTATAAAATTGTGAGCTTATAAGAACTTAACTCATTTTCATTCGACTTTTATTTGCATAACTAAATTGTTGTGTTTAGGCACACAACAGTAAAACATTATTGGTGACAATTTTTTGTTCCCAATTACCTCACCATTTGACAAGTGCAACAAGTGTTTTGGAACTAGAGACAAGTGATTAAATCTCTATAGTTCCCCAGACTGGGCAATCAATGAGATCAATGATTTAGGTGTCACGGGTCCCAAATCAGAGGATTAAGAGAGAAGAAAGGAAAAAAGAAAAAAAAATGTGGTTAGGAAAATGTTGGTTGTACATCAACCTAGTAGGTTTGCAAGCACCTGAAAGAGGATTGAGTGCACACCAAAGTTGGAAGCAAAAGGTTTGCATTGATACAAGTTTGGGCTAGAAGCATCTCATCCTTGCTATATTTTAAATAGGGCATGAAGGGACAAGTAACCCTTAGCCAAGACATGTACAGAGATAGATAAACACCAAGGGACAACTAATAGAGGGTCTTTTATGATTTGATGCTTTCATTGAACTTAGAGAGAACTATATTTTCACTTGCTGACACACACATTATCAACCTCAAAACCATATCATGGTGATACCCTGAATGTATCTTCTAAAGACTGGCTACCTAAACACTTGAAAGAGATCACATTGAAATACCTTACATACAATGTGGCAAGATTGTATTTAACTGACATGATTGGATAACTATGGTATTGTCATTTATTACATTCAATAGCTTGTATTTGATCTTTACATGAAAATAAATGGTAGAAGATCATAAGTCATAGTAAAGGGAGATATATTAAGCCACCTTGATCCATTAATATCCAATTTATACACACCCATATTGACCGAAGATCATAAGTTATAGTAAAGGGAGATATATTAAGCCACCTTGATCCATTAATATCCAATTTATACACACCCATATTGACTGCTTTAGTTGTTCAAAATAATAGTATATGTCATTCTTAAGAGCATTCTTGAAGGCACACTCACCCATCCTCAATGCTTTCAATGAGCATGCATGCAACCTAACTTGCCTTGAACAACTAAGGGGAATGTTGAACAACTAAGGGGAATGTTCAACGTGCTAACATACAATACCCTAACTAATTGTGATGCGAACATAACCAATGTTTGATGTCTTAGCTAACCAAGTTATTCATTCATGACATAAGATATAGAGATAACCCAATAACACAACTATTATTCTACTTAAACAAGTGTGCTTAGCAAAGAAACTAAAATAAGCAATCACACAACATATGTTGAGATTTAGTTCATTGTCAACAAGCCAATAAAGACATTTTCCATTAAAACTAATCAAGATAGAGCTCTCACTCGATTGCCAATTACATTGACAATTTGGGTATAAATAGCTAACTAATGCCCTAATATTCACCATTTGGGGCTATAGGTCAACCCTAAACCACTATGCTATACATTAATGTACAATATTTTACATATGTTGCATTTACATTAGGGATATGTTAAGCATGATACAAGCATTCAAGCATACACAAATCAAGGGTGCACGGGGCTTTTGTCTAACCAGGTTCAAGACTATTTGGCTCTAAATGTTTGCTTCATCTCATGACATGTTGGGCTCAACACCGTCTTGTTGAACTATAGGGAACTATGGAAGTCGATTTGTATTGAAGAACTAGACATGCTAGAAGTTTTGTTGTCAAGTATTTTTCTTGCTTCATGTTCTAAATTGAGTATGTTATATCAAATCCAATACTAGGTGAGTGAGAAGTGTTGTCACAAAGTAGGCGCACAAGCCATCCAATAGCGCATATGGTTTGATTTGTTGATGGCACTAAGTGCATATAGAGTTGGCTTTTGAAAATGATCACATCTGTAACATTAATCTTCAAAACTTCAAACTATAATAGGTCTAAGAAAAATGAGTGTGAACAATGGAGTACTATTCATCCATAAAGTAGCAACAAAGCTCAACAACTAGAGTATTTGAGCTAGTCCCAACTGGAGGAGTAAAAAAAGAGAGTAGAAATGTACGACCAAAATCATCTAATCCTATTGTAAATTGGTGTAATTTGCATCAGAATTGTGGGGTGAGAACCAACTGGAATTGATCATATTATGGAGCACATCCAACTAAGTTGAAGGAGGGAGATAATGAGCTCATATGCACCTAACATAATGAATCAAGTTCTTCAAGCCATCCAATAGCGCAAAGGGTGTGATTTGTTGATGACACTAGGTGCATATGGAGTTGGTTTTTGAAAATGATCACATTTGTAACATTAATATTCAAAACTTCATAGTACTCCTATAATGGTTCTATTATAGGAGTACTATTCATCCATAAAGTAGCAACAGAGCTCAACAACTACAATATTTGAGCTAGTCCCAACTGGAGGAGTCCAAAAAGAGGGTAGAAATCTATGACCGAAATCATCTAATCCCATTGTAAATTGGTGTAATATGCATCAAAATTGCGGGATGAGAACCAACTAGAACTAATCATATTATGGAGCACATCCAACTAAGCCAAAGGAGGGAGATAATGAGCTCATATGAACATGACATAACGAGTCAAGTTCGTCAATTGACAATCCCATTCAAAAGTATATGGTGTGTCCTCTTGAATCCTTTGTGTGGAATGATTTCTATAGGTTGTGGAAATTGATTGAAAGAGGCATCATGTTCAACGCAAAAGCATCTATTTGGGTAGGCATGTTATCGCACAAGTTGTAGGTTGGGAAAAGCCCGACCCAACCACCAAGTGGCAACAACTTGAGGGACACTATACCCAATGCCACCTTGATATATGGCCCATGCTTTAAGGGTGACTAGGTCACTCTAGGGAGGCAATCTCGGTGACCCTAGGGGGAACATGGTGTGAAAATGGGAGTGGAAAGAGTGAGGCCCCTAAAGGTCAATTTTCTAGACAGAAACTGGAAGTTTAATATGATTCTTAAGTGATTTTGAGGTTGCCAAAGCCTTGGATGAATTGCCAAGAAGTTGGTACCTGCCCGAGACACAAGGAAAACCACTTTGCAATGTAATATGTTAGTTGGATCAGCAAGTTAGGCTTGTTGTCCTTAGTTTGCAGCAATGAATGACAATATATATCAGTAGTAAAAAAAGTACTAAAGTTGCTAGAAAGATTGCTCAAAGTCAAATGAAATATGCTTGAAACAAAGTAGATAATCACTAGAGAATTTCTCGATCTATAGCATGAGACTTTAGCAATGAATTATGGTTGTCATAAAAGATGTCTGCAGAAGTATTTTGCATCCTTATGGCTGTAGAAAAATTGTGACAACAGTGAATTTAGCCACTAAAACTTGCAAAGAAACCATTCAAAAATTGTATTAAAACAAGTAGAATAAATTGGCAAATTCTTAGCAACTTTTGATGGTGAAAACACAAGTTATGAGTGACTTTAGGTTAGGGTTTCTACAGTGAAATTACCAGCCTTATGGCTGTAGAAAACCAAGACTTATAGCAGAAAACGTATCCAATCAAATCAGCCCCTAGTTAGCTCAATAAGTGCACCTAGGTTAGTAGAAGGTTAGGGCAAATTTGTAGGCTTAGTCTAGGGTTAGTTTAGGAGCTAATAAGGGTTAGTAGGCTAGGGTTAGAGCAGACCTAATGGTTGTAGATTAGTTTTACTACAGCAGCAAGAAATTGTGGTTGGAAGGGGACGCCTCAATGAGGCAAGGTAGCTCAAGGCTAGGGGAACAAAACTCAAGTGAGAGAAGATCGATACTTGAAACTTTCATGTTTTCCAATGCAACAATTTATATCTCCAATGCAAGATTAGTGCCTTTAGTTATGGATTAATGGGAGCTTAAAGAAAGATCTAGGACTACTAAACCCTTGGGGGTGTAAATGCTCTTATTTCCCAAGGTAAGTAACCTAGCTAGGGTTTGAAATTGAGGGGTGTAAATCCTCTTACTTCCTCAACAAAACCCTTGCAAATAATTTTATAAGCTTGATGATTATAGTGGAAACTAGGATAGGGATGTATATTCTTACATTCCCTATCTAGTCTTAGCCAAAAACACCCTTAACTTGAATTACCAATGATAATAACAAAGTAAAGAACCATACCAATCCAAGAAAAGCCTTTAAAATGCCAATGTAAACCACCGCAATAAGCTAGAAGTGACCTCCAAGAGATAGCGCATCATCATCATCATCAACCATAACCAAAAGACATTATTCCATAGCACAAGAGGCAAAATACTCCAAGTGTAGCAAAAATTTCAGTCCAAGTACCTCTCACTAGAGGGAGAGTTATGTTTTAAAATGAATGAGATCTTATGATCTCTATTTATACAAAATGTCACTAACATAGTTTGTTCACATAATTTTATGGTAAACCACGGGATTAGGGGTCAACAACCCTAATATTTCCCCTTTACACAAATAATATTAAACAATTCATCTTTAAATTCATTTTTACAAAAGGAAACCCTAACTTAAGGTGACATCACCCCTTTAGGGGACGTTTTGAGACTAGGAGCAAGTCGTTGATGTTGCAAAAGCATCGTTATGCATCCAAAGACTACATGTCAATCATCTAGGCCATCTCCTCAGGGTCAAGGCCTCACTCTCCTCAAAACGTCCATGTGTCAATGAGTGATAACTTTGCCACCAAACCCTAGCCCTTCTAGGTGACATCATGCCTCTAAAGATGGCGTTTTACCTCTCCTAGGAAAAACGTTTGGCATGTGAGGGATAGGTCATGTCTTCTAGGTTGTCTTCTAGGCATCTGGAAGCATGTCTCTCTCATCCAACATGCGAGCCCTTGGAATCCAACCTGTGGGCTTCAAGCCCCATGGAAGCCCAAGTTAGGCTTGTTCCTCCAAAATTATCCACCAACAAGGTCCTGCAAAGACAAATAAGAATGCCCTCCAAGGAACTCAAGTCAAAATATCATGATGAGTAAATCAAATCAATAGATGAGCCACCTAAGCATGTGCATCAAATATTACCCGGTCAAACAAATAAGTGCTCAAATACATTATGCGACTTGCCAAGCTTGGATATGGGGTTGACGAGGTGTCCTACTGGGTAGATCTTTCCCTAGGTCAAGGAGTGTTTCCCAAGTGTTCTCTCTCTAAGCCATGTGAATTAGATGAAGTGATTAAGGATCAAGACTCATTGGGCATGGGGTTCATGACATACAAGGGGTTGTAGTGTCTTATTCATGGGTGCCTTTGTAGAGGGTGTGTGGCACCCTCGTTTGCAATGCAATTTTTTCAATCCCATAGTTTTTCCATTCTTTGTTTCTTCATATTTTAAGGACAAGTTGAAGGCCACTATCTTGGCGTGGTGTCCAAATAATGACAGTGTCACCCACAAACACCTAGTGGAAATGGGAAGGTTGGCTTGTGATGAGACCCCCTTTCTCTCAACCATGCAACTTAGAGCCATTACCCTGGCTTGGTGACCAGATGATGGTAATGTCATACCACTAGATATCTATGAACATGATAAGTTGGCCCGTGATGAGACCTCCTATCCTCCTAGTAACCCTTTAAGCATTCTTAATCATTATTCTTGTGGGTCCCCTTTTTCTTACAGATAAGTGTTTCATTTCTTTCTAGGGGGGATCCTTGGGCGAAGCATCTTGAAGGTTTATATAAAGGATTTTATATTTTACCCAAAAACAATCCCTATGGGCCTTCTGTTAGAATATGATGGATGTGCTCATTTTACCATAGACAATATCATTATTGTCACCCATCCATAGGCTTAAGCCACCCTCCGAGCACCTTAACCTTGATAGATAATCATTCTGGAAGCAAACCCTATGCTAGATATCCAAACAAAGGGTGGTGCACCTTTCTCCAAGGATAGCGCACCAAACAAGAGTTGATCAGATAGTCCAAACCATAACCAAGAGATAGTCAAAGCCAAAACCGAAATCTGCTAGTTGCAGCAGCTGCAGCAACAACTCTCCTCCAAAATTGCGCACAACTGGCCAACTGCAGTGCACACAAGTGTTGTTTCTGCAATTCTGAGAATGCCTGCCAGAATGAAGATTGGCCTCATGTATTTATACTAAATCTGGCAAATTGTCTGGGCCGACTTCTTATTCTAGGTGCCAGTTTACTTAGTATATAATATTTCTTTTAGCCGACTTCTTCTCTTGGAGGCTAATAACCTAATACAAGTTATCCTCTTGAGTCGACTTGTCTTCTAGGGTTATTATCCAACTAATTAGGGTTTCTTCTTGCTTCCCAGAATATTTTATTCTTGTTAGGTTTACACGTGGAGGTAATTACCTCCTGCAACTACCATAATATCAACACTCCCTCCTAGCTAGGGAGGTATTGAAGGCAATGGTCTTGAGGACAAACATACCATTTACCCGGTAGCATCAACATAGTCGTATAGACTAACTCATGATTAGATCATGAGCACCATCATCACTATCAGTATCATCAACTGCATCATATCTTGAAACCATACTCCATCTGAGTAAACAGACATGAAGCTGGATAAGTCACACACTCCATAGAGTGACACAAGAACCATTCTTCTAATCCGAACATATGTCCTAGAAGAATAAATGTCCTAGACCATTTTCCATCTGGGAAATCTTTGTCCATTGATCATCCATCTAGCTGATAATAATTTCCAACACTACTGATAGTCTTCAAGGCAATCAAAACAATGTCATTCAATAGAACACAACTGTGTTTATCCATAGTAGTAGAAAACTACAATTCAATGGCACACTACCACATCAAGTAGCACACAGGTACTTCATCAGTGAAATATAGTCACAATCAGTGGAACACATCCACCACATTAGCATACATCTACTGTCCAGAGATATACAGTCTCCATAACAATCATCTGATATCAACCTGCACAGAAAACATTGTTATGACATAAACTGAATCATCTGGGCCATTCTTCGACTCACATCTGTGAGATCTGGAAGAGCATCTGCCCTCAGAAGGTAAAACATCAATGATGAGCTATCTGGACTATTCTCTTCAAGCAAGGAAGAATAACTGTCCTGATTTTATAGCCTGGACCATTCCCTATCCTGGGCCATTCCTTCGGCACTAAACAAAGTGCAACCTGGAGAGAATGAGTCTGCCCTAGGGAATGCATGTCCCTAATTGCTGAACCTTGACCATTCACCTATCTAGGCCATTCCTTCGGCACTAAACAAAATGCAACCTAGAGAGAATGAATCTTCCCTAGGGAATGACTGTCCAGACCATTTCCAAAGGAAATGACTATACTGCACCAACCTCCAAAATGGACCATTCTTCGAAATTGCTCACAACTGTGAGATTCAAAAGAATGATTGTCCGACGAGGTAGACCAGTCTTCTTGAGTAACCCTCAAGAAGAGAGATTGTCCTAGACCATTCCCCATGTTAACTACAATGGGAAATCGTTGTCTATGGTACATCAACAATCCATCGAACCATTTTCATTACAAAAATGACCGTTCGATCTGGACCATTTTCCGAATTGGAAAATGCCTGTCCATCAGAAATCTCAAACCACTTTCATAACTGGAAAGGAACTGCTCATCCTTGACTATTTTTAGAACTGAAAAATAATTGTCCATAAATCAATAACACATCAATGATCCTTCTCAATCTGGGAGTCATCTCTTCCTTTTTCAATAAGGAAGTCGTCTCCATGAGCTCCATCTTGAGTACGCAAACTCTTTCATCTTGGACAAAAGCTTTACCAAAATGTCTGATTATCTGCTCATCTGTGGAGATATATATTGGAGAACCACTTTCTCCTTTTTGTACTTCATCACGGAGAATGTAATGCTTGATCTCAAATGTACTTCGGTCTTTTCAGAACACTGGTTTTCTCTGAAGGCTTCATATAGCTCTGATCAATAAAGTATATCATTGTTGGACTCCTCTTTGTTTCCTGCTAGCTCATAACATCATGGCAAGCGTCAAATCGGAACATATCCAAGTGGTACTTCTTCTGCCATCATGAGAGTTTGTCATGGATTAGCAATCCATCATCCTGAGCTTTTGAGTAACCATTCTGATACAATATCTCTGTTATAGAAATTTGTCACCACTCTTATGTTGTGCATTGGAGGTTCTCCACCAAGTTGTCTTCTTCCATCTGCACACAAGGGTTTCTTTCTGGTATACCTCAAAGCATTGAGGTTGCTCTACATACGCTCTTTGTTCAATTATTCTAGATAACAGTCTTTGCATTCATATGATGTCAATTCCAATCCATGGATATTGCAGACGATATAATGGCTCATGTAAAGATATATCTGGTTTACTGGAACATGTAATCATCATAGTCTTCTCCCTCCATCCGGGATAACTTCTAGTTCTGGATCTCGCAATGCTTCCATTCGTAAGTCTTTCATACATTGTTCTTTCAGTACCTCTGCTCAATTTCTTTTAGTGAGTTCATATCAGGCTGGTAATCTTGTAATTCTCGATACAATGACTGGTTGTTCTGGCTTCTCTTTCTTTCTTGGAATCTTCATGTTCTTCCTCATGTTTGTCTTTAGATCTTGGGTCCATGGAGTTTTCTATAGATTCCATGCTCTCAAGATTCCAACTTCTTCCTTTCATCGTAGGATCATGGATGTGGATGGATAACCAAGGATACTTTAAGGCT
>ML850823.1:0-19042 GCA_009831015.1 Picea engelmannii
TTCCACCCGGGAATCCCCTTCGTGCTCCACCTAGATCACATTCCAATCAATTATGTGGTTAGGGTCAGGCACATATTTCTTTAATAATTATACATGAAATACATTATGCACTCTCATGAATGCAAAAAATGCTAGCATATATGTAATTGGCCATATCTTTTCTAATATTTCAAAAGGTCCACAATATCTTTCTCCCAACTTTAGGCAATTCCTAATCTTAGTTAACTTTTTTTCACCTTCACTTTTATGAACACATGTTCTCCCACTTTAAAATATCTAAACACTCTATTCTTATCTACATAATGTTTTTGTCTATCTTGGGTAGCCTTTAAATTCTACTTAATCGTTTCCACCTAATTTTCCATTTCCTTCAACAAATCTGGCCCAACAAATGCTATGTTTGTTGGATTATCCCAACTCACTGGTGTGTTACACTTTTCTTCCATACAATGTTTCAAACAAACTCATTTTTAATGAGGCATGATACTCATTATTGTAAGAAAATTCCACTAAATTGATATAATCCTCCCACTTTGATGTTTGATCCATCACATACATTCTGAGCATGTCCTCAATTATTCTGTTAGTCCTCTATGTTTTCCCATGTGACTCTAGGTGATGTGATTTACTAAGATTTAAATTTGTCCCAAAGCCTTTGAACAACCCCTTCCAAAAATTGGAAGTAAAATTTTGATCCCCATTTGAAACTATTTTCTTAGGCACTCCATGTAGCCTAGCAACTTCTTTCATATAGATTTATGCAATATTTGTTACCTTAGGTGTCGTCTTCATTGGAATAAATTGTGTTTCTTTAGTTAATTTATCCACCACCACCATGATGGAATCATTTTTCTTCATTGTTATGAGAAAATCCACTGTTGAAACTTCCCACTTCCACTCTAGAATGGGAAATGGCTGTAACAACCCTGTTGCATGTCTATGCTCAGTCTTCACTTTGGAACTCTAGACATCTGACTATGTAATTAGCCAATTATTTCTTCATTCCTGGCCTAAAGTATTGGATTATTATAGCTACAATTGTCTTCTGATATCCAAGGTGTCCAACATATGGAACATTATGAATTTCCCTTAGCATTGCCTTTCAACTCATAAGAATTTGGCACATATACTTTGTCTTTGTACATGAGAACTCCATCTTCTTTCAACTCATAAAAAACAATTTTTTTTTGTAAATTTTCTTGTTGTAATGTTTCTTCTGATTTTGAATATTGTTGATCTAGATTTGTTTCTTCAATGATTTTATCTCTTAGATCAGTTCTACACATGTTGATGGTTGCAACATGCACTTCATGTGGTCTCCTACTAAGTGCACCAACCACTTGATTTTTATTTCCTTTTATACGTTTAATTTCAAATTTATACTCATTAAGGAACTTAAGCCATCTTGTTTGTCCAACATTTAATGTGGGTTGTACAAAAAAATTATTCAAACCACAGTGGTTTTTTACTTAATACAAATTTTGTTTCCATGAGGCAATGTCTCCACATTTTTAATGCATGTAGAACTGCTACTAATTCCAAGTCATGGGTAGCATAATTCCTATCATGCACCTTTAATTTTCTAGACTCAAAGCATACCACATAGTAATTTTTACTGAGAACTTCACCGATCCCTTCCTTGCATGTATAAGTGCACACAAAAAAAATTCATCTGGATCTACAATCTTCAATATTGGCGCACTTGCCAATATGTCTTTCAACCATTGAATACTATCTTCACACTTGAGAGTCCATTCAAATTTCACTCCCTTATTTTGCAAGGAAGTGATTGGGATCACAATATTTGAGAATAATTTTATGAATCTTTAGTAATAACTGAAAATACCCATGATTGATTTGACCTGTGTGACATTTCTTAGCCCTGACCATCCTCTAATGGCCTCTATATTCTCAGGATCCACTGTTATCCTATCTTTTGAAATGATATTCCCTAAGTAGTGAATCTTATTTTGATAAAAGATGTGCTTACTTATATTAGCATATTGTTGGCATGTTTACAGGAAGACTCTTCTTGTAATTGATGGCAAGAACAATAATGAACCAAACCTTGAGAGCATAGAAGATGAGAAAGCTCAAAAGAGATAGCAATTTCTAGAAGTGCAGACGAGACCCAAAGTCATCAGGACTCGTAGAAGGAGCAAATATTAAGACCCTTGAACACTTAGAAAACCTTCTAAGTTAGAGAGATCAGAAGCTTAGGAGAGAGAGTGACAATGGCCATTGGATCAACGATCCAGATGACCAACAATCATCCTATCAAATCAAGTGAAGGATAGGATAAAAGGGGCCCAAGGTTTGAGAATTCGATTATCCGAATCTCTGTTAGTCGTCAGATCATTCTAAGTGCAAGGACACAATAAGATAGAAGAGTAGAACCGAAGATAGATCGAGCCATCAATCTAAGAACATGATCAATGAACATCATTCATTTCGGGTCTAAAGTTGCGAGGAGGTTATTGTTCAAGGAATCTCACTTCTGAAGAATTGACGACTTGAAATGTCGAATTACCTGAAGTCCCGAAAAAAAAATGAATAATGACCATCAAATCTAGAGAATATACGATGACCATTAGATCAGAGAGAACCAAGTTGGAAGACCATGTCAGCAGACTACGTCAGCAAGGACACATGGCATAATCAAACAATGACAAGTGTCAAGTTGAATCGACATTTTAGGTTCGTGCAAATCATGAATCTAAGTGACACATGGTAGCTACTTGGCTCATGATATGTCATCAAGTGATGAAAGTAAGTTACATCACTCTGAGAGTTTTACTTCGGGAGTTTTACCACTAGCACTTTCTCAAAGTCCTGAAGTGGACACGAAACGTTTGATCTGGAGATCACTTTGGGAGAATTCTCGACCATTGATCTACTACAGTGGAAGGATAGTGTAAGTGGAATTATTAACTGACAACAAGAGGTCTCCACCACTTATGAATTACTTAGAAGGTGATCACTCCAGAGGAAAATGGAGCAACGACTTGTCAAAGTCTCGAAGTCTCAAAGTAAGCAGGGATTGTCCATTGTCAAGATTGACAGGTGGTGCACGATCCACAACTCCAGAGAAAATCACTTCGGGAATTTGTGGTTGGGAAGGAAATGATATCGCCAAAGACTCGAGGGCCAAAGAAGATCCAAGCCATTGGTTTCTATAAGGACGCATGGCAGAAATCTGTGCAGTTCGAGAAAAACACTCCAGGAGAAAGTAAAGTAAGAGAAATTGAGATTTTAAATCTTCAAATTCTGGAGACCTGAAGGAGATATCGATTGTTGATCCAAGAGGGACACACGTCAATGGATTTTCATCTCTGGAAAAAGGTGATAGAGATAAAGTTAAAATTTAGATTTGAAATCTCTAAAGTACGAAGACCCGAAGGAGATATTGATCATTAATCCGAGAGGGACACGTGTCAGTGGATCATCAACTCTAGAATATTGATGCGCGAAAGAAATGAGAGTTTGAGAATTGAAAGTCCTGAAGGCTGAACTTGAGGAGGAGATATTGATCATCTATTGAAAATAACAGGTGTCCACAGATCATCAACTCTGGAAGATTGGCGTACGGAGAAAAGAAGGGTTTGAGATTTGAAACTCCCAGATCTCGGATCATGAAGTAAATCATAGTCATTGATTTAATAAGGTTAGATCTGATCCATCAGTTCCTGAACATCGTCAATATAGTGAGATCGATGGTCCCATCACATTGTTGGGATTAAAGGTGCATGACCTTTAAAATGTTGAAGGTGGGCTGCAATCGAAACCATGGTTTTGGAGAAAGGACACATGGAGCTCTGTAGTGAATTGCAGGTTGAAAAAAGGGTTTCCCTCAAACCACCTTTGGGCGTGCCTGCAATTGCGTGGTCACATGAGATCATCACCCAAGTTCATATCAAAAGAAGGATCTAGCACTCATTAGACTGAGATCGCGAAGAGCTCAGAAGTTAGGCGTATGGTCACTGCCGATGGTCATGTGAAGGAAGGGGATCATAAGCCAAAGAAGCCAAAAATGAATGGTTGTAACTGATAGAGAAGACGAAGAGTTGTGACTTCCATCGAAGACAAGGAATATTTGGATAACAACCATTCATGATGAAAAGATCTAGAATAACCGTCAGGGAAGATGAAGAGTTTGAATGATGGTCAGGGAGAGGACTCGACATGAGAAAGACATGCAAAATAGAGAACAATGCATGCTTCTTCTATATAATGCATGTGGGTAGGAGGAGACACAACATAGTACTTGAATTGGAGATCAATGGAGTAGTGAAGAGCATGCAGATGCATCACAAAACATAAAATACAGAAGAGAAGATGAACAAAATACAATGTTGAGCATAGAAAGAAAAAGAGTAGAGCATAGAAGAAGAATGATGCAGAAGAAGAACAGAGCATTGAAGTTGAAGAAGGCAGAGGAGACATGGAGCTATAATAGACCATATCAAAGACAAATCAAGTAAGTAAATTTTTGTAAGATTCAATTAGGGTGGTAGGATGGTGCTAGGGAGGATTGCAGTCCTCTAAATTCTAGTTGGTGCTAGAAGATATTCCGGGAGTTGGTGCTTCCATATAGTGGGTGCTAGAGAAACTTGAGAGCTGGTGCTAGAGAAATCTGAGAGTTAGTGCTCTCTACAAGTTGTAGCTTGCTATTAGAGGTTGTAGCCTCATATTTGAGTTGGAGCTCAAATACTGTGATGTACATGAAAGTTGGAGATTGATTGACATCCTAAGAAGAAGAGGTTTTCACTCTTTATGGGTTTCCTCAAGAAAACTAGTGTCTCTATGTATCCTGTGTGATTGATCATTGTATATCTATGCATGTTAAATTATCAACAACACATTAAATAATAACCTAGAAAGAATAAAAAAATAATAAGAAACGTTTCAAGATTATATACATAACTGATTCAGCCCCCCCCCTCTCAGTTGTATTTCCAACAATTGGTATCAGAGCCAGTGCCTTTGATCAAAGGTATATCCTTAAGCTTGAACATGACTAGTCATGATGGAATTTCAAAAAATAGACCCCCTCTATTTGATGGAACAGACTTTTTCTTCTGTAAAATACGGATGAGAACACATTTAATGTCTCTCGGTGCTGATGTTTGGGATGTCGTTGAAATGGGATATGTGAAGCCCGTTGTCTTGTCCTCAAAAGATGATAATTTGGAGTTTAGATTTAATGCAAAAGAAATGATTTCCATCCTTAGTGGACTTGTTGAAGCCAAGTTTTTCAAAGTCATGCACTGTGTTTCAACAAAAGTTATGTGGGACAAGAAGATAAGTAGTTATGAAGGTAATGAAAAGGTGAAAGACGCAAAACTTCAGACTCGCAGACTAAAATTTGAGCAGTTAAATATGGATGAAGGTGAAACTATAATTAAGTACTTCTTACATATAGAATAACTTGTCAACACTATGAAAGGCCTAGGTCAAATGATAACTGAATCTTTTCTAGTCCAGAAAATATTAAGATCTCTTCCTGATAGATTTAACTCAAAGGTCTCTTCTATAGAGGAAATAACTGATCTCAAAACATTGACACGAGTTCAAATTCTTGGAACCCTAACTTCTTATTAAATGAGAATCACCAAAGGTAAATCCACTACAAGAGAGGCATCTTTTAAAGTAGAGAAAAACATAGACTCCAATATAGATGAGATTGAAGCAAATTTTGTGAGAAAATTGAAGAAAGGATCAGACAAATACAAAGGTAAACTGCCCTAAAAATGTTTCAACTATGGTAAGATAGGTCATTTTGCATTAAGTGTCCTAAAAAAAGAAAGGATCATACATATGACGATGAAGAGAAGCACTAACACAGGAAGGTTTATAAAGAGAATAATTTTAAGATGAAACTTGGATGCTGAAAGAACACAAGATGACTCACAGAAGAGTGAAGCACCTACCCCAGACAGAGAAGGAGTAATACTCTCTAACCCTATGAAAGAATCTCAACAGTGTGAAGCTACTATGCCAAAAGGAGATAAGAACCAAAATGGAAAGAGGAATACTGAGACGAAGATCATAGGGAAGAAGGATAGAAATCTCAATAAGAAGAGAGCAAAGATAGAAAAGTTGCAGAATGTTCCGGAAGGGACTTCAGAGAAGAAAGGTTTGAAAAACTGGAACTTCGTCGAGATATCAAAACAATTCCAAATGGAACTTTTCCATGAAGGAGCAATATAACCATTGGAGGCATTATGACCTTTAGACCGATGCCTCGAATGGTTTATTCAATAGTTATGGCCAGAAATCTCACCATCATACCATTGGTACTGCACCACAACAGACATAACCGCATTGATGAAGGCCTATCGTCCGTTGGAGAGATCTTTTACACTGTTATCTACTTATTGCATCAACTGTTTCACCGAAAATAATTTTGTGATTCATATCATAGCCAAATCATTGCTACCGCATTGTGCTTAGTGAAATAAACACCTATTCTATTGCTCTAAACACTCATTCATCCACCTGAGTTATCCGATCTGAGCGTGCATGTCAAACGAGGTCAGCGCCCTAGAGAAAGTCATCGAAGAAGTTCTAATTGACCTTATGGATGAGAAGGTGATGTTCATTGGAGCTCAAGCTTCATCGATGAGAGGAGTGAAAGCCTCTCTGTCGACTGCTCATGGATTCAGACCATCCCAAGCTACAACAGAGAAGAGAACCAAGCACCGAGATGACTTGGAAACCCAAAATTTAATCCTGACTATCCTGCCCGACTACATCCCACTATTGGCTGGCATGGTGAGTCGTGACAGTGTCTCGAGGGAATTTTATTACACCATGGTTACTGCGTACCTCCCGAAGGGGATACGTGCAGTTATAACACAACATGATAAGATCACGACATTAAAATTCAACGACTTCAACCTAGGGGACTGCAAGAACTATGAATTCCTCGCTCCTTACAAGTATTTGCATAGGACGAAGGGGAAGAACTCAAGGATAATCCCCCAACCATGGACTATGAACCTCGCGCAGTCCACCATTCTGAATGTAATGAAGATTCCACATTTTGGAAGGCACCAGGAGGTTTAAGCGTGCATTAAGCTCCTGCTATCATGTTACCATGGTGGATACCTATGGCTAGACAAACACATCACAATTGATCCAACGTTTATCAATAGGATCATCGGATTGAGAATGCGGGGACTCGACCCACAAGACTTCTACCCAAGGAAGGCTACAGATCGTGCACTGGCATAGAGGATCAAATACACATATGGTGATGTAGAAAAAGGGATGTGAGGCTACAAGGTAGCTTCCATCTAGAATGGCGCAGTGCATCTGGCATGCCAACTGATCGCAGGAAAGCTTGTGAGAAAGATAAGACCTACACAGGCCATAGGATTCCTTGTTGACCTCTCCGAGAAATATGTAGAAGGACTCCAGATGAACTGGGCGAATTACCTAGTCAACCAGCTGGAATTGGATTGTCGTGAAGCTTAGGATTAGGGCTATGAGTTCCACTTTAGCTGGATCATGATCCTCATAGGGTTTACTTCTTGGGAGATTCCAGAAGGTGAGACCTTCCCGGACATTGACCCATTCGAGCTGCTCGCTACAAAGTTCACTATGATCTGGTACTCGAGCGATATGGGAAACCAATGATAGTCGAATGCAGTATTCCACACGTACTATCTCCAGTTGAAGAGAGATATTGGGGCTATCCCTCACATGACGTTGAACACCCTACACTCGTTCATACCTCTCATGAAGTTCCATGCAGATCGACACTTCATTTATATCACTGCACGCATAGACGAGCATAAGGAAGAGCTTCAGTCATACTATAAGCTCAAAGAGGAGGACCTCAAAGAGATAACTAAGGATTGGTCTATAGAGCTCCTTCTCCCAGCTGAACCCATATAAATGTCTGATCCCAAACTAATTGGCAACTCAGAGGTCAGTCATGAATAACATGACACACTTGGAACCAGTACAAGGAGGAAGAGTGAAGAGGTACAAAACCTGAGCAATGCATCAGATGAAACTGCTTCAGAATCACCTGGACAAGGAGGTGATGATGAAGTAAATAGAGAAGGGACCAATAACAAAGAAGATAAACAAAAGAAAGGTGAAGTAACATCGCCTAGGAATCCTATTGATGAGACTGATCCCTCCAAGAAAATAAAGGTTTCCCTCACAAAACCTACTTCCCGAGAGAAATCCAAAGATAGTAAAACTATGATGCAAACTGTTCTCATGGTTGATGACTTCGAATTCATCATCGCAACTATATCAGACGCCTCACAGGACATATTGCAGAAACATAAATCCAAGCAGGAGGAAATGTACTATAGAATTGAGGTAGAACTCAGAGGGGTACAATAAGCCCTTCAATCCATCCGTGTGGTATCCACTGTGCCCCCTCCATTAGAAAAACCATAGTTGGGAGATGAGCATGCCCAACTCCATAGACTAGATGATGCGACCAAAGCTCACCTTCGTCGTGCATATCTAGAAAGAGAACATGCCACAGAGGCCCTAAAGCAAGTACAAGAAGTAGTCATAGAGAAACACTGAGTTGTGCAATAGGAGAAGGTTGCTCTTCAAACAAAGTTTGAAGAGGAGAAAGCGCAAATCCAACAAGAGAAAGAGCATTTGCTCGTAGAGCATCTCATAGTCAAGGAAGCATTTAGGAGAGCACTTCGCTTTGTGATGGGCTTAGAGAAAAAGGTGGATGAACCAGTAGAACATCAAGTAGCATAGCTTGTGGAATCTATCCAACAACTTCAACATAGAATCACAGATCTAGAGCTACAAATAGTTCCCAACACTCTGCAGGATGTGCGAGATCAAAGAGAAGAAACTACTCGAAGCCCAGTTGAGAGAATCAAGGCCCTCACCATGGAATATAAACAACTAAGTGATCGTAGTGCCCAAACATATGAGTGACTCACTGAGGATCCTGAATTGAAGGCACTGGAGTCACAGCTCCAGGAGGCAAAGAAGGAAGAAGAAATAATACAGGCGTAGTTGAAGCCCCTGCCAGCAGTCAAAAGGATGAAGTAATCCCAAGAATAACACACTGCTCAACAAGAGGTCCACACCATTCAGAGAAAAGTTATGGAAGTGACTCAGAAGCTCCAACCAATACATGACAAGGCTTGACAATTGTTCACAGAGATTGAAGGTCGAGGAGTAGAATTGGAGCAAGTCGTCACTGCAGTTGAACAATGCTTAGAGGGACCTGTCAACGAAAAAGTTATCCAAGAGTTTGTCGAGCAGGAGGTCATGGCATAACAAAAGGTCAAAGCAGCTCAAGGATTTTGAGGTAGAGCTACCCAGATCAGAGTGACTCGGGATGAGTCACAGGTCAGTGTTGGGGGTCTTTTGGCCCTTAACCAAGTTTTGAGGATCATTGGTCATGTTTGACCAATTTTTGGACTTCGACAAGATGTCGAAGGCAGAGCGCAAGTCAAAGTAGAGATCGTGGGCTCTCGACCCCTTTTTATGGAATTTTGGGTTTTGGGCTTATGTAACGGGTATGGGGATGTCTCCCCATGGGTTTACCCATGTTTAGGCCCTTTTTGTAATGTATAAATAAAATTCTAGGTGATGTAAGAAGAAGAAGGGTTTTGGTACCGTGCTAAGTGCTAAGTATAGATTGTAAATGATTTGTGCATGCTATGTTGGGAAATTGTAGAGCTAAGTGCAAGTAACTGTAAGAGACTATGTAAAGGCTTTGTGCTATGACCTATCTCAGTGAAGTGTGTGTGGATCTCCTATCCTATGCAGAGTAGGATTTTGAGGCTCTGTGCATGTAGTTGATTGACAGAAAATAATAAAAGAGAATAAGAGTTGGTGGACGTAGCCCTAGGCTAGGGGTGAACCACGTATATCCTGTGTTGTGGCTACTTTGTGCTTTATGGTTATTCTCTTTTTTATGTGATTAAATGCTTAGTGCAATGATATACGCTTAGAAGAATATAATATAATAGCTTAGTGTTGAATAATGTGAATGAATTGTAGAGATAGTCTATGTTGATGTGCTTAGTGCTTGAATATATTGGATCTGTGTGAATACTACATTGATATGTTGTTAGGGTTGTCTATGCTATAAGCTAGGGATGAATATCAATGAACTATACCTGCTAAGTTCTCTGTTGAGGTGTTACAATCACATATCTATGTCCCAGCTAAGGCTACAAACATCTGAGTCCCGCAACCGCCCCTGCCTTTACCTCAAGTGAGACTTCATCTGCTTTGCAGGTGTTGCCGAAAGGGCTGGTAGTTAAAGTTTTGTTGGTGTGTTGTCAAAGCATTGAACCCTGGGTCTTCCCTTGTGCCAACATATCATTAGAATTTGACAAGTATTAAAGACTCAGAAGGATTAACCTCCATTCTGAATCAACAAAGGAATTCTAAGTTGAAAAATGGTTTGGGTTATGAAGAGGGATCAAGTAGTGGTAAGCCAAGAAACAAAGAATCCATCAAGTTTGTCAAATCTATAACCATTGACAACAACAAACCTGCAGAAACAAAAAAAGAGAATCAATTTCCAAGGAGGAGTGAAGGAAAAGATACCAGAATTGAATATGTAGAACAAAGAATTAATACACCCCCTACTCAAGGAAATCATCAGCATGGAAGAAATCAACCTGCTCAAGGAAGACAACCATTTTCCAAGTACAAAGATTGTTTCTATGGATATTGTTTTTACTGTTCTAACTTTGGCCACAAAGCTGTAAATTGCTCTTTAAGATTTAGACATGAGAAATCAAGATAGCCAAGGAATAAATACCTACCACAACAAAGAATGAGACAACCAAGTAAAAAACAACCATAGACTGCAAATCATGTGATGGTTGGAAAAAATACACAGATTAAGAATAACAATCATAATGATCCTTTATTCAATGAACCATAATGTTACATCTTCCATAATTATGGACATAAAGTTGCAGACTGTCGCTTAAAGAACTATAAGCCAGATTCAAATCATAGAGCTGAAAACATCAAGGTTTGGAAGTAGAATGAAGATAACAAGTGTGGATTAGTGTTGTCATCTCAAAGATAAAAATACCCCTGGTATATTGACAACGACTAATCCAATCATATGACAGGTGACAAAAGTAAGTTCCTATCACTCAAAGAAAATAAATCAGGGAGTGTGACCTTTGGAAATGATGCTCCAGGAAAGATCAGAGGTAAATGTCTAGTAATCTTAAGTAATGGAAGAAGCAAATCTCAAGATGTACTATTTGTGGATGGTTTAAAGCATAATCTTCTTAGTTTTAGTCAGATATGTGACAGAGGATGTGAAGTCACTTTCATTGCCAAGAATTGTAAAATAAAGACAGTAAACACATGAGAGTTGATTTCAAAATGGGTTAGAACCAAAAAGAATTTATATGTTCTGAAGGAAGATAAGGAGAAATGAAATTTAAGCAAATTTGATGAAAGTTGGTTATGGAACAAAAGGCTTGGACACCTGAATTTTGGTCATATTGTCAAAGTGAATAATGAAGGTGTTTTGAAACACCTTCCAAGAATATCTAAGCCTAATAACTTTGTATGTGAATCTTTTCAAATGGGGAAGATGACTCGTGCTCAATTCAAATCAAAGAGTTTCACATATTCAAAGAAAACACTTCAAATTGTCCATATGAATCTGTGTGGACCATCATGAAAGGAAGGTATTGGAGGAGAACATTACTTTATGCTAGTCATTTATGACTTCTCCAGACTTACGTGGGTTTCCTTTCTGAGAGAAAAATCTAATGCGTTTGAGAAGTTAAAAATTTTTGAGGTGTTAGCTGAGAATCAGTCAGGAAGGAAGTTAAAGTAAATTCACTCAGATAGGGGAGGATAATTTATGTCAAGATATTTCAAATAATTCTATGACAGACATGGAATTAAAAGAGAATATACTATTCTAGGTACTCCTCAATAAAATGGAGTTGTAGAACTCCAAAATATATCAGTTCAACAGATGGTGAGGGCTATGATGAGTGAAAGGGACATTTCAAAAACCTTCTGGGTGGAGGTTTTTCACACGACTGTTCATATTCTAAACAAAGCACATCTAAAGCTGAACAATGATAAAACTCCATATGAGTTGTGGTTTGGTTGACCTGCATCAATCAAGCACTTCAAAGTATTTGGAAATAAATGTTACATCAAGAATAATGATGTTCATCTTGGAAAATTTGATAGTAGATTTGATGAAGGTATATTCTTAGGATATGCAACGAGCAGTAAAGGATACAATTGATTTAACAAAAGAATGCATAAATTAGTAGGATTTATTAATGTTTGAACTGATGAAGAAGCTCCTGTAAAAGATCAACAGAGAATAAGCACTAAGCTAGATGAAAAAGATGATGAGAATAATGAAAATGAAGAACATAAAATCTCATATTCATAAGAAGATGATGAATCAAGTGGAGAAGAGACACCCAGACAAGAAGAGCTAGGACAACAATCAACATCAAATCCTTCCTCCATAATTACTCAAAAGAATCATCCTGAAAGTCAGATAATTGGTGAGAAAGACAAAGGTGTACAAACTAGGAAAAGGATAATCAAAGACACCAAGAAATTACATATATCCTTCATATCCATGGTGGAACCTCAAGAACTTTAATGAAGCCAGTAAAGATGTAAATTGGTTAAAATCAATGAATGAGGAACTGGACCAGATTGAAAAGAATGACAATTGGGAACTCGTTCCTAGGCCAACAAATAAAAATTTAATAGGATCAAAATGGGTCTGCAAAAATAAGATGAATGAGGAAGGAAATATTGTAAGAAATAAAACTAGATTGGTCTACAAAGGATGTGCTCAAATAGAAGGACTAGATTTTGATGAAACATTTGCGCCCGTAACAAGATTATAAGCTATTAAAATGTTTCTTTCCTATTCTTGTCATAAATAGTTTAAATTATATCAAATGGATGTCAAGTCAACTTTTCTAAATGGAGATAAAAAAGAAGAAGTCTATATGGAACAACTAGAGGGTTTCCAACTGTCAGATAACCCTAAATTTTTCTGCAAGATGAAGAAAGCCTTATATGGATTGAAACAAGCTCCTCGTGCCTAGTATTACAGACTGGATAAGTATCTTCAAGACAAAGGGCTCAGGAGAGGAACAATTGACAACAAGCTATATATCAAAACAAAGGGTAACGATTTGCTCATTGTGTTGGTCTATGTAGATGACATCATCTTCAGAAGCAATAATGATTCATTGGTACAATGGTTTGCTTCTACCATGCAGTCTGAATTTGAAATGTCTATGATAGGGGAACTACCATTTTTTCTTGGTCTGCAAATTACTTAGAGGTCTGGAGGAATATTTCTTTCTCAGGAGAAATATCTAAGAGAAATGTTGAAAAGTTTTCAAATGGAAGATTCTACAGCTATGGGCACACCTATGGTCACTGGATGCAAGTTAATCAAGGATGATGACCCACCTGATGTTGATCAAATTTCATATAGGTCTATGATTGACAACCTATTGTACATCACAACATCCCGTCCATACATAATGTATGTTGTTGGAGTGGTAGGAAGGTATCAGGCTGCACCTAAACAAATTCATTTGTTAGCTGTCAAAAGAATATTCAGACACTTGAAAGGAACAATGAACTATGGCCTATGATATCCTAGGAATCATAATTTTCAATTATTAGTCTATTCATATGCTGATTGGTCTAACTGCGTGGATGAAAGGAAAATCACGAGTGGAGGTGCATTCTTCTTAGGAAATTATCTTGTATCATAGTTGAGCAAGAAGCAAGGTTCCATTTCCTTATTGACTACAAAGGTTGAATACATTGTCGCTGTCACTTTCTATACCCAAGTATTTTGGATGATTCAGAGACTTGCAGACTTGGAGGTAAATTATAATGCATCGATCCCAATCCATTGTGATAATACTAGTGCCATTAGTGTGTCAAAGAATCCGGTATTTCATTCCAAGACCAAGCATATACCCATCAAGTATCACTTATTGAGGGAACATGTAACCAACATTGTTGTTTCTTTGCATTATATTCTATCCAAAGATTAGATTTTTTATATCTTCACTAAACCTCTTGCAAAATCCTCGTTTGAGTATCTACGCCACAAGTTGGGTGTGACCCTGTTATCAAGATAAAATAGTCTATCTGATCAAGGGGATCACAAAGTCAGTAACACTTTTCTTTGGCATTGATGTCAAAGGGGGAGAAAAAGGTGTTGTCTGTATTCTATAGTTGGAGGTCTAAGCAGAATAGTGCATCCTTTCAAGGTTGCCATCAATGCCAAAGGGGGATATTGTTGTCATGTTTACAGGAAGAATTCTCTTATCATTGATGGCAAGAACAAAAACAAACCAAACCTCGAGAGCATAGAAGACAATAAATCTTAGAAGAGATAGTGGTTTCCAGAACCGCAGAGGAGACCCAAAGTCATCATGACTCACAGAAGGAGAAAAGGTCGAGACCCTTGAACACTTAGAAAGCCTTCTAAGTTAGAGAGATCATAAGCTCATGAGAGAGAGAAACAATGGCCATTGGATCAAGGATCTAGATGACCAACAATCGTCTAATCAAATCAAGTGAAGGATAGGATAAACGGGGCACAAGGTCTGAGAATTCGATTATCTGAATCTCCATCAGTCGTCGGATCATTCTAAGTGGAAGGAAAAGATAAGCTAGAAGAGAAGCACTGAATATAGATCGAGCTATCAATCTAATAATATGATCGTTGAACATCATTCATTTCAGGTCTAAAGTTGCGAGGAGGTTATTGTTCAAGGAATCTCACTTCGGAAGAATTAGCAAATTGAAAAGTCGAATTACCTGAAGTCACAAAATTTGAAATTAATAAGGACCATTGGATATGGATAATATACGATGACTGTTAGATTAGAGAGAACTAATTTGGTAGACCATGTCAGCAAACTACATCAACAAGGACACATGGCACAATCACACAATGACAAGTGTCAAGTTGAATCAATATTTCAGGTACATGCAAATCACGAATCTGAGTGACACATGGCAGCTACTCGGCTCATGACACGTCATCAAGTGACGTAAGTAAGTTATGTCACTTCGAGAGTTTTACTTCAGGATTTTTACCACTAGCACTTTCCCAAAGTCCCGAATTCTCGAATGTCAAAGTCTCGAAGTGGACACGAAACGTTCGATCTGAAGATAACTTCGGGAGAATTCTCGACCATCAATATACTATAGTAGAAGGATAGTGTAATTGGAAGTATTAACCAACATCAAGCGGTCTCCACCACTTATTACTTACTCAGTAGGTGATCACTCCAGAGGAAAATGGAGTAGTGACTTGTCAATGTCCTGAAGTATCGAAGTAACTAGGGACCATCCATCGTCAAGACTAACAGGTGGCACACGATCCACAACTCCGGAGCGAATCACTTTGGGAGTTTTTGGTTGGGAAGTAAATGAGATCATTGAAGAGCTGAGGTCTGAATAAGATCCAGGCCATTGGTTTCCAGAAGGACGCATGACAAAAATATGTACAGTTCGAGAAAAACACTCCTGGAGAAAGTGAAGGAAGTGAAGTTGACATTTGAAATATCAGAAGTCAGGAGACCCGAAGGAGATCTCGACTTTTGATCCAAGAGGGACACGCCTCAATGGATTTTCAACTTCAGAAAAAGGTGATAGAGATAAAGTTAAAATTGAGATTTGAAATCTCCGAAGTCCGGAGACCCGAAGGATATATCGACTGTTAATCTGAGAGGGACATGCATCAGTGGATCATCAACTCTGGAAGTTTGATGTACGGAAGAAATGATATTTTGAGAATTGAAATTATCGAAGGATGGACTTGTTGAGGAGAGCCTGATCGTTGATTGAAAATAACAGGTGTCTGCAGATCATCAACTCCAGAATATTGTCGTATGGAGAAAAGCAGGGTTTGAGATTTGAAACTCCCACAGCCTGGATCACAAAGTAAATCACATCCATTGATTTAAGAACGTTAGATATGATCCGTTAGTTCAGGAACACCATCAATATCATGATATCGATTGTACCATCGCATTGCAAGGATTGAATGTGTGAAAACTTTAAAATGTTGAAGGCAGGCCGCAATCGAAACCACGGTTTTGGAGAAAGGACATGTGAAGCTCTGTAGTGAATTGCAGGGAGAAAAGAAGGTTGCCCTCAAACCACCTTTGGACACACCGACAATCATGTGGTCATGTGAGATCATTTCCCAAGGTCATATCAAAATAAGGAGCTCTCACTTACTAGACCGAGATCGTGAAGTGCTCAAAAGTTAGGCGTATGGTCACCGCCAATGGTCACATGAAGGAAGGGGATTAAAAGCCATAGAAGCCAAAAATGACTAGGTATAACTAACAAAGAAGACAAAGATTTGTGACTGCTAAAGAAGACAAGGAATCTTTGGATAAAAACCACTGATGATGAACAAATCTAGAATAACTGTTAGGGAAGACGAAGAGTTATAATGATGATCGGGCAGAGGACTCAACATGAGAAAGACATGAAGAACATAGAACAACACATTCTTCTTCGATAGTAATGCATGTGGGTAGGAGGAGACACGACATAATACCTTAAGTGGAGATCAGTGGCACAGTGAAGAGCATGCAGATGCATCACATAACATAAAAGGAAAAAGAGTCGAAGTTGAACAAAATACAGTGTCAAGCATAGAAAGAAAAAGAGAAGAGCATATAAGCAAAACAATGCAGAAGCGGAATAGAGCATAGAAGCTGAAGAAGGCAGAGGAGACATGGATTTGTAACATTCCATATCATAGATAGAGAAAGTAATTAAATTTTTGTAATATTCAATCAGGGTGGTAGGGTGCTTCTAGGGAGGATTGTAGTCCTCTAAATTCTAGTTGGTGTTAGAAGATATTCCGGGAGTTGGTGCTTCCATCTGGTGGGTGCTAGAGAAACCTAGGAGTTGGTGCTTCCATCTAGTTGGTGCTAGAGAAATCTGAGAATTGGTGCTCTCTGCAAGTTGTAGCTTGCTATCAGAGGTTGTAGCCTCATATTTGAGTTGGATCTCAAATACTGTGATGTACATGAAAGTTGGAGCTTGATTGACATCCTAAAAAGAAGAGGTTTTCACCCTTTATGGGTTTCCTTAGGAAAACCAGTGTCTCTGTGTATTCTATGTGATTAATCATTGTATATCTATGCATGTTAAGTTATCAACAACACATTAAATAATAATCTAGAAAGAATCAGAAAATAACAAGAAAAGTTTCAAGCTAATATACATAACTGATTCACCCCCCCCCTCTTAGTTATATTTCCACCAATACAACTTATGCTCTCTTAAAACTTGCAACAACATGCTTAAATGATCCACATGGTCATATTTCGACTTAGACTAGATGAGTATATCATCAAGAGAACACAAATACAAACTTTTTCAGGTATTCCATGAACACTCCATTCATCAAGCACATAAAAATAGTTGGGGCATTTGATAGTCCAAATGGTACTACCATGAATTCACAATGCCCTTATCTTGTTCTAAATGTTGTCTTGTTGATGTCTTCTTTCTTAATATTGACTTAGTGATAGCCTGATTTCAAGTCAATCTTCAAAAATATTCTTGTACCTTTTAGTTGATAAAACAAATCATCAATTCTTGGAAAAGGATATTTGTTCTTTATGGTGACCTTATTTAGTTGTATGAAATCAATACACAACCTTAAGTTTCCATATTTCTTCTTCACAAAAAGAACCGGGGTTTCCAAGATAACACACTTTGATGTATATACCCCTTATTCAAAAGTATTCAAGCTACAACTGCAACTCCTTCACTTTTGGTGTGCCCATTCTATAAGGTGTCTTGGCCCCTGGGGAAGATCTTGGAACCAAATCAATAGAGAAATCAATGTCTCTTTGTGGTGGAAGTCATGGAATTTCCCTAAAAACATCTTCAAAATCCCTTAATATCGTATGGTATTCAATGCTTTCCACTTTATATTTGGTTGTCTCTTGCATATGGGCTGCAAAAATATGACATCCCTTCGTGAAACTCTTTTTCAACTACATAGTTTAAATCTCTCAAACATCTACAACTCTTGGAATTCCTTGAATCTTCCTTGCTTCCCTTCTTCATCAAGACATGTAATTGTATTGTTGTAACATTCTATGATATCATGGTGTTTTTCCAATCAGTCCATGTCAATCATACAATAATATGAACCCAATGGAATGATGCTCACATCTACCTTTGTTTTAAGTCCATTCATGTCTATTGGACAATATTTAACCAACTCGTTGATCTTTCTATTAACTTTTGTGGATAATTGAACTAACCAATATGTCTTATGCTTACTCATTTGAAAGTGAAATATTTCATCAATGTTAGAGTTTATGTAACTATGGCTAGCTCCATAACCAATTAAAATTGTTATGGGATGGTTATCAATATTACCTTTCAATTCAATCACGGGGGACTGATATTCTATTGCTTGTTTTCCAAGGATGCATAAATACTTGGCATGTTTCCTCCCATGTCTTCCATTGTTTTAGTCTCCTGAATGTTTTGAAAAGTCTTCATTATTTATCCTTTTTGAGGGAAGTCCCTATATAAGTGATTTCCCTGACATCCTGAACAATGTACATGATGTTATCTTGGCCTTTTCCCAAATGAATCTGCAATATTGTGCTCATTTTGGGTTCATTGACCTTGTTGATTTGCTTGGGTGTTGTTATTTAAAAAGGATGTCTTAAAACATTTATGCCTTTGATCATTTTTACCCTTCATCTTGTCATTCCAATCTTTTTTGAAAACTAGCCTTCCTCTACTCTGCTCATAAAGATGCTTTGCTCTCTTTATGGCTTCCTCCAAATTCTTCGGGCTATCATATTGTATCTTGTCACTATATAAATATGGTAACCCACTTAGAAACATTTGGATTTTGAATTTTTCATCCTTTATGAAGTCAACATGCTTCAACAGCTCAAAGAATATTTTCTCATATTTATCCATTGTCATGCTTCCCAAGTTGAGTTCAAAGAACTCTTTCATCTTTTGTTGGATTTCT
>ML850825.1:0-11870 GCA_009831015.1 Picea engelmannii
TGATTGATACAACTGATAGGATCTCTCTCATTATATTCTTTTAATTCATTGTGTATGATCCTATTTTGTGTGGCAAGGAGTTTAGAACACACAGAAGAGCAAAGATAACAATCTGAAGAAGGATTCCAAGGTTTATTGAGTATTAAACAACAATATTAGAAAGCATTACATGTATGTATTAGATTATGGTGATTTTTCTTCTTCATTTCATATCTTTCTACCCAATGCTACTCTGTACGCATGTTTAAAAGACCATTTTAATTGCAGGAACAATACCCCCGAAGAAACCCACCACCAGGAAATCCCCAAGAGCGCCAAAGCTCGAAGAACCAGAAGCGGGAGAGGGCTCCTCCCCAGCAGTTGCAAGGAAATTATAGTTCACTCCAAAACTAGTGCCCATCATTAGGACGGCCACCAAGAAGGTCTCCATCTAGCCCCTAGCCTTCGGAGACACAGAGGTGAACATTCAGACTAAAACAACATTCCCTTGCTGGGAAGAATTGTTTAAGAAAATCAAGAAGTAAGAACCCCTTGAGTATACCCCACACAATGATCCTGATACAAGCATACTCAATGATGATGTCCTCCCAAATATCTGTAGGGCATATATGCACATGGTGGCAAGCCAAGCTCCAGTGTTTCCTTCCATTGAGCTCCTAAAGTGTCTCATTGATCACACTAATGCACAAAAATATTTGATTAATGACGATAACGACGAGTGTGTCGGGTTTTTCTTTGCCATTAGAGGTTCATAGTTACTACAAGCTCTGGGATCCAGAAGAAAAGGTGAATACCGATTTTGTTGTAAGTTTCTATGTAGCACATGACACCAACATAATCATGGCGTCATAGTGGAGGGAAGAAAAAAAAATCATGAACCAGACTTCTGACTGGTATCCAATGACCAATATAAAGGAACCATACATATCCCTGATGGCGCTTCTCTGTAGGTTGCATGAGGAGAAATATTTCTCCCAGTTTTCAGAGGCTTATATGCCTGCATCTTATACTGTATCTATTTCTGGCACGAGCTTCAATTGGGGTGCCATCATCTCCAAACAGCTGAGCACTTTCATACGAAAATCCCAAGCATCGAAAGAGGGATAAACTCTCTCCTTATGCATGGCATAGTATCTGTTGGACGTCATCTGCACCATGAACGTTTTCTCTGGAATGAACCTAAACTAGAAGTCCTCTGAGCTCCCATTCCATGTATACTTTAGAATCTTATGAGAAAACAGGTACAAAAAATTCTATTCTCTTATTCGTGACCAGTTTATTGGACGCATTTATTATTTGTTTTTCAATAAAGAGTTCCCAAGGTTGTTGGATGAAGAAAAAGATGTTATATCAAAAGTAGGTCACTGGTATATAGATGAGCGCAATACCTACATCAGTGTTTTCGGTGCCACAGGGGCACCCCATTTGTTACCCATATATGTCCTTGATTGACTAGTGTTAGGGGAAATTTTCTATCAGACCAATCTGAAATTTTATGACGCTACTTTAGTAAAGGACAAGAAACGGGCATTCATACCTTATGGGTTTCATATTGGCTTCTACATGGTCAAAGACATGGCGCATGCTAAGCAAGAAGGGATAAGTCAATTGGAATTTTGATTCCAAGCTGGTTGTTTTTTCCAGAACGATTGCAAAGGTCTAGTCCTAAAACACGCATTACATGTATCATCCTATTGGTTGTATGGCCATGACCAGTTTGAAGATGAAATATTCATGGCAATAGGCCCAGTTGCTAGTGAAGTAGATGGAAATAGGCCCAGTTGCTAGTGAAGTAGATGCAGGATAATATGGACCTCATCATAACACATAGGCTTCCAACTGATATCCAAGAATGACGTCTGATGGAGCTAGGCAACCCCAATTTCAAAAACCTTGGTAACATCAATGGGTCATATGGCCCAGAATCTACTACATCATCGGAAAGACTGCCGGCAAGAGGGATGAATTGACCAGAGATAGGAAAGGTGTTAGTAGGAACATGCATGCCTAATACTTTGAGAAAGTTTATAAATATATATAGTGATGATGAGATCCCAGAGGCATCTCATGACACCTCTGTCCATGTTGAAGAGGAAAAAGGTCGTGAGAAGATTTCTTCCCCGGAGGCCAAAATTCAAACAAAAGAGGTCCTGTAAAAGGAAACAGAATATGAAAGTGGCCTCGAAACAAAGGGACGCAATACATCAGAGAGCGAAGCAGATCTAGAGGACAAGTCCGAACCGAAGGAGCCAAAGAAAGAATCCCTGCAAAAGGAAATTAATGGTTCTGTAGCCAACAAGAAAGTAAGTAACGAGTATATACCTGACATCTTTATTCTTCCCAATACTCAAATCCCTGATGAGTGACAAGTAGAGGTCGGGCCTATGAAGCACAGCGAGAAAGGTTGAGAGCCCAATCTTGAACAAGTATACACAACTGGAAGCCTGGGAAACATGCTCACATGGGGTGATCAGTAGATACCAGAGCCAATATACAAGGTAACGAATATCTATGTGATATATTACGATCAAAACAAAAAGTTCATCGTTCAAAGGACTCCAAAGAAAATAAGGATCACGTTGGATCACTCCATATTGGTTACTACAGAGGAGAACTTGATCAAAACAGTAGACACTGAGACATCTGAACTTCTCAGGGTGGGAAAGGCACTCTCAAATGTCACCCTAGATAGAGCTAAGAGAGAAGAAAATGAACTAATTTCCACCCTGAAGGAGCTTGAACACTTGTTTCATCTGGTCAAATACTATAGAGGTGCCACGCAAACCGTTGTGTACCTGAAAAGTGAGTTCGAAGAAGTATACAATGAATTCAAGAAAGAATGACACATGTTAACTACAAAAATAGTTGAGTTCTAGGAAGACACTCTCATTTCACTCACGACATGCAAGGATATGGATCGATGGTATGAAAGGGTGCAGCAAGAGGTAGAAATAATCGAGTACATTGAGGCATTCTTGCAGGGCCGAGACAAGGAATAACATGGCATTCAAACTATAAGAAAAAGTATTCTTAATCGCATGAAGAGGTCATCCGAGTACTGGGCTAAGATGTCTCGGGACCCACACCAATAAATCCAAGAGTGGTCAATCAGATGTAAGAAGCAAAGGGATACAATTAATAAATTAATGAAATATATTAGAGTCCCCAAGTTTGTTACCCCCGACAACTTCTTCGACCTGAGCGACATAGTTGAGTCGCATGCCAAACAAGATTCACTATGGACCAAATAACTCGCAAAGATGATCGATGCAAGACCAAGCAAAGTGTGATGATTTGTTGAACATCCAATCAGATCCTGAACCAGGCTACAGAAGTTGAAATCCATTCTAGTAATGTGGTCGGCGCATGCAGTGGACATCAGGGGGATATATGAGGCTCCGATGGAACAACACAAATTTCCATGGGCCCAAACCTATAATGAACTATTTATCAGTTGGTCCAAATATGGGAGAACTCGCCCTTTTCAAGAGATATCTTGGTTTGAATTTTAAAGAAGCTGTTATAAGATGACCCCATGTGGCGATTTTTGTTTTGCTTAAACTACACTTAGTCGTTAATTTCAGTTAAACTTTATATTATAAATAAAGAAATTGAACAATTAGTGAAAGGTTGATGGTTTTTGTAAGCACTCTTTTTTTTAGGTTGTTAAGAATTATTTTGAAGTTGCTATGAATCGAGAAGTCCTTCTGGACCAAAGAAAATCTATTTTCATCAAATGCATGTGATTGGACTTAGAGAAGAACTACTTCCTATCCTGTTTCATGAATGATGCAGTAATGAGTAAGAGAAATTAATTCTATTGTCAAGTTATCCGGTGAAATGTTTTTATGCTCTTTTCTTTAATGATGAAGATGAATCGTTGTGTTATTATGTGATGAATGGTTATGGTAGTTGAATTATTTTTCTTTCCATTATATTATTACATCTGTTCTTTCTTTCTGATAATTAGTTTCCCAGACAATAATTGGATGCTCATATGGTTGATGTATTATTACTAGGCCTGTGGTATAGAATCATTTTATGCATGTTTGAGCAACAAGTTATCCCAAGATCAACCTCTTCCCCAGTAATTAAAGCGTAATATTGTTTGTTGTCAAGTTGGTTTATACTGGATTGCATCTCTCATACCAGTCCCACCCAAGATAAAATACAGAAGAGAATAGTCATAATTGAAGGAAGAGCCTTCACAAGAAAACTCAAATCCCTTCGATAATTTGGCTGTATCACAAGATCTGGAGAACTACTCCATCTTTAAACACTGCAGAGTCTAATTGGGCCTCAGTGGCGGGTTTGGTTCCTACTATTGAATCAAGCAATTTAAGACCCATCAATAGAATTGACGCTAGAAGGAGGGCCTGAGAATGAATGGTTGAATATATATTTTATATAGAATTTCAAACAACCTACAGATTCATAATAGCCCACATGCATGGCTAGTCATTCACAAGACAACACACACATGCTGAGTACTCCCAAAGTGGGTAACTCACCCCATCCCGAGGAAGAATAATCATTCCCCAAAATACATTACACTCTTCCTCACAAGGAATTAAATCAGTTTAGGAGACTCACAAGAGCCTACGCCCAATAGATCAATGTGTTTCCCTTAGCTATGATACTTCCTCAAAGAAAAAAAATAAGCAGACCAGTGGTCAATACACCGAACAAATTTTTCATACACACGGTAGAAGACTTGATAGACTTAGCAATAACCAAAATTGAACACCCTCTAAATCATATCCCTGAGATGCCAGTTGACGACGTCTCTAAGCTAGACAACCTTTCGGAAGAAGAAGAGTTCATCTCAGATTTCGAAGATATGGAAGTTAATAATGACCATGAGGAGGAAAGGGAAATCCTTCTTCAGAACAACCAACCTTTGTTGGCTAGAGATGCCATGGCCGTCCCTAGGTGAGTACATAATCTTCCTCGGTACTTGAAGAAGCTGCTTCCCAAGTACGACCCCAAGACTTTATGTTTTCCTGAATATCATATCAAGAAGTTCATACTTGTGATTAGACTTATGAACGTTCAACATGAATACATAGTCTGGATACTTTTCCCCTACATGTTTGAAAATTCATCTTCCACGTGGTATTTTAATCTTCTAGTAGGATCTATAACCAGCTGGACCAAGTTCTAGAAATATTTTCTAGATAAATTTGCAGAGGAAACTACTAGGAAATATCTGATGTATGAGTTGTTCGCAACCACCATGAGTCTGAAGGAAAGGGTCAAATATTTCAATCAAATATTCACGACCATATTAAATAAATTCCATCCCACAGCAAGACCAACTCAGGAGTTGCAAATTGAGGTTTATGCTAATGTGCTCCTAGCTTCTATTTCTATGTTTGTAAAAAAATTTGTTAAGAAAACACAGGTGGAAAATTTTGAGGAGGCCGAGACAATAAAATTTGATATGAAAGGATGTAAAGAAGGCAGGCCTCCCTAGTAAATAAAGAAGCCCAAACCTCTCCCAAGAGAGGACTCCTTTTGACTAGACCGTCGGGGAAACCAACTGCACAGACTCCTGATAAGGGTAATGGAGATATAGAATATCTACAATGCATGGTTAAGAAATTATCAAATGATATCATAAACATGAAGAGAAATGAAGGAGAGAGAAACCAAGGCCAAAGGCCCTATAAGCCTTTCTTTAAAAAAAACCTGCCTTTCAAAGAAATTGAACCTCCCCCAACTAGCTTAACTATTGATCTAGGGAATGTTGCATATGATTCTTTCTGTACTTATCATAAGGAAAACCACTTTGAAAGAGACTACCCTCAATGGGTACATGCCATGAATTTAATGGCCAATTAATTTCTAGACGAGGTCTCTCTGGCTGAACAACCAAGCAGTTCGGTTATGAATATTGTTGACCAAGAAGAGATTGACCTACCACGGGATACAACCATGCTCATGATATGGGATCCCGACCTAATCATGCCTTCTGAAGACCTATTTGACTATCAGGAACAAACTGCAGAATTTTTGGTGGTACAGACATGCAGTAAGAGTCTGTCTGGCTCGAAAGATATTGACGCCACCCAGGCCTCAAAAAGTAAGTTAACTCTCGATCGCTCGAAAACATCCTTCACTCTCGGTAAAAACCCTATAAGAATTCATACCTAGGAATCGACCAAACTAGATTATAATGTGGTCAAATATTTTAAGAAGCTAAAGGCTAATATATCAGTTATGGACATATGAAAGATTCCTTAGTAGAAATAATTTATGTCACAAGATTTGAACTCAGCAGAAAACCTGGCGGTGGGTAATGATCCAGAAAGAAATTTGTCTCCGATAGATCTGGTGGGGAAACCAACTGTGAACACTTGTTCAGGAGATAGAAAGGAAAATCCTTTTCTCCCATCATTCCTCTTAACATTTGAAGTCTTCAATAGAAACCTTCATAACTATTTGGTAGATTCTAGAGTGTCTTCCAACGTTATGCCCTTGTCTATTTGCAAAAAATTAAATGTCGTCCCTCTCAAGAGTGATAAACATTTCATTCAACTAGACAGAACCTAGGTCAAGGTCATAGGAGAACTCAAAGATGTAATGATCAGAATATCAACACATCCCATGTTTGTGCAGATGATTGACATCATTGTAGTAGATATCGCAGAGGCATATGGGGTATTACTAAGTCGAGATTGGTCTGAAAAGATAAATGGGTACTTCAGTACAGACTAGGTACACCTTTGGCTACCACTGAAGGGATACAAGAACATGATAAAAATCAATAGGGAGAGATATCTGAAACATATGGTCATTGATCTAGAAACCCCGAACGAACCCTCATCCATAGATTTCCCCATATTGGGAAATTATTCCCGTGATTCCTACTTTGGTAACTTTTCTCCTCTCTTTTCTGACGTTCCTCTTACCCAAAACTATGAAATGTTTTTTCAAGAGAAGTCACCGATACCGACAGGAGACACCCTCTCGTGTCAAACCATCGCAATGGAGATTATAGAAAAAAATATGGGAAGGCACGAAATTAACAAAGGAAAGAAAAAGAGCTATTTTTGTTCACAAATTTGGACCCTCTATTTGGCTGGATCTAAATCACAAGAAGGGTCAAGAGCAGGGTGCATCCTCATCGATCCTAAAGGTAAACATCATTTATTGTCTTGTAGGATAGAGTTCAAATGTACCAACAACACTATCAAATATGAATCTCTAGTACAAGGATTAAAGAAAGCCATACATTTGAATGTCAAAGAATTGAAAGTTTCTGGAGACTCTGAAATTGTTGTTAAACAAGTAAGAAATACTATACATTGTAATTCTCCTCACCTAAAGAAAAATTAGTAGGAAGTGCATAGGTTAATAGTTCACTTTTAAGCCTTCAATATTAAAATGATTCCCAGAGTGAAGAATATTCTCGCTAACTCCTTGGCCATGATTGTTTCCAGGATGTCACCTCTGGAAGATTATGAAGCCTCCTGATTCACTATGCATTTTCTCTACAAACTGTTGGTACCTAATAACATTTCCAATTGGAAAGTATTTGAAGGAGATGAACATATGATAAAATTCTTCACTAACTAAGACAATTTAAAATATTTGGCTATTGACGATGAGGTATTCCAAGAGAAATTAGTAGAGACTAGTCCTCGAATAGGACAACCTATGGATAAATCAAAGGCTCACACAATCCCAAAAGGGATAGCTAATATATAAAATCTATTTGATATTAAAGAGTGATTTAAGGGACCTAAAAACGGAAAGACCGGTAGCTCTTGTCCCCTTCATGAAACTATAAATATTGGGACCCCAGAAAACCCAAAGAATGTGAATCTCAGCAAGACTACATCTAAGGAATAAAGGAAATCTTATCTCAAATTGTTCACTGATGCAGGAGCATCGCCAACTCATCAAGTGAGCCAGCACATCAAGCGGAGATCAGTTGGATAAACAAACCCAAATTTTTGAAGTGCTTTGGGATTGTAGAGCAAGTCTTTAATGAATCATTCATGAAGGCACATTTGTATATTGTATTAGACCTTGAGCCTTTAACCTCTCGTCCTTTGGTAGATAGTCGACATTTAATAGATTTAATTCTGGTAGATAGGATTTTAAGTCTAGATTTGATAGTTTAGAGCCCGAGAGGGAAAACGGATATAGACACCCTCATTGTACCATTGTAACATAAGAAAAGAATAGGGGAAGCATTCAGGAAAAGAAAAGAGAAAACCAGAGAATATTGTATGAAGAACACCCATGTACAGGCATTTGAATTAATAGAAGAAAGTTTTGATTCAAACTCATGGTTGGTGTTGTTTTCTCTGTGTATGGATGTTGTGCTCATGAATGTTTGCTTTCTTGTTATGCATTTTCTTTGTATATGTTGTGCATGTGATTTCATGTTTCAAACTAAAGTCTGAAAGGGAGAGAGAGTGAGGTTCAATTGTTTCTCTATCTGAGCCAGGAGATTCCTGCAAGGTGTGCAGTTGAATTCATCCAAAAGGAGTGCGTTGATGAAGGCTCAGTAGTTTAACTTTTGTTCTCATTCACCCAGAAGTGGAATTGGGTTGTTGAAGACGTGCAAGGAGTGCACAGGCTAAATAAGAAGTCTTAGTTCTGAATCTAAGAAAAGGGAAATCGAAGACTGCTGCTGCAGGAAGTGCGCAGAGTCAGAAAGATTCAACACTTGGGAAGTTGTTGAATGTTGAGCGCAAGGAGTGCGTGCAAGTTCCTCTGAAGAATCAGAGTGGAAGATCTCAGGAGGTATAGCACTTTCGTGACATCGTTAACATAGAGCACAGGAGATTTCTGTGCCAAGAAGTCCTTAAGAAGGGAGGAGAGGAATCGACGGTCAGGATTCATAGAGGAGATTAACGAAATCCCATCAGCCATGAGATCTCAGAAAGTTGCACACGGTTTAAGTCCCAGTGAGCAGAGGAGGAGTCCCAAAGGAGTTATCGGGATATCAGAGTCATTGGGGTTTTGCTGAACAAGAGAATCGAGACCTTGTAGTTCTCAAAATCTCGAGAAAGGATTTCATCCATTGATCCCAGCAGGGCACGCACCAGACATCTGGAGAAGAGTCGGGGTTCAGCACATCTAAGAATAGGGGTTTTCGAGGACATAGAACTCTCGCATGTTGGAATCGCAATCCACAATTTCCCAACGGGAGTTTTGAACTGTCCATCGGCGAGGATGCATGGCAGGAGATCCTGATGAGTCGACGTTTGGAGCGTCAGAGTTTCCAGAGGCATAGAACACTCGCATGTAGGAATCGTGATTCACAATTTCCCGATAGGATCAGAGCCGTCCAAACAGCAGGGACACGTGGTAGGAGATCCTGGAGAGTCGGAGTTTGGGATATCGGGGTTTCCCGAGTCATGAAACTCTTGCACAATGAAATCGCGAGCCGTGATTTCCTGACACAGCCGGAGCCGTTCAATTTGAGGGATGTGTGTTCGAGGATCTAAAAGAGTTGGGGTTCAACATTTCGGGGTTTTTGCATATAAAAGAATTGTTTCATTAGAAGTCGCGATTTTGCGATACCCGATAGAGCGATGAGGAAGTGGTGACGTGGAGGAGAGAGTTCACACACGCATCGGGGATCAGAATTTTGGGATTCTCAGTGATAAGGAAATCATGCCAGGAGAAGTCGCGAAACTCCAAAATGTGACGGTCCCAGAGTCATAGCCAGGTGTCATCCGTATCGGGTTTCGGGACTTGGAGGGTCCTGTGAATTGGTGCAACAGAAATCGTGATTTAGCGATACGTGATTTCCCGATCACCACAGAAGTGTGGGCCATAAGCGCCATAGTAAGGGACAGGTGTCAGAAGGTCAACTCTCACTGGAGTCAACGCCAAGTGGCATCGGGAATCGGAGAATCCAAGATCCCAAGGGTGTAAGTTCTACACACTCCAACTCCACGAATTCCAAAACTCCGATAGAGGAAAGGACCTTGGTCTCGTGGACTAGTAGGTCGCATGAGAAAGGAGTTAGCCGGAGGAAGCTAAGGAGTGGAGAGAGGTACCATCGAGGATCGGGAGTCGAGGATCCATGAGGACAGTGGATTACGACAGCGCTAGTGTCAATTTCCCGATGGGGAAATTCCCAATGGGAGCAAGGAAAGCATCCGGAGAATATTCATCGGGGTTCGGGGATTTGTAAGACCCGATCTCGTGAGTGCAGGACTCGCGATCACGCGAGGCCTGATTTCTCGATAGGACAATGGGGAATCATAAAGAGCATTCTGTGGGTGTGGAGAACTCTCGATAAAGGGGTTTGAAGAACATTTTAGTTCTTCGGGCCGTTCAAGGAGAAGGTCCTGTGGGAGCGGACGTGCCCTGGGTGGTGCGTTTGTGTCAAAGTGGTATCAGATCAAGAAAATCTCTTTGCTTTCTGTAACAGAAGGAGAAGAGAAAATTTCACCATGCTACTGAGGAGAGAAAGACAATCACCTGATCCATAGGATAGGGGGAACCAAAGAGGAAGAGGGAGACAAGCACAGAATATAGAAATGGAGAGGCAGATACGTGATCTCTGAGCGAGATTAGAAGATATGGAAGCAGCGCAGAGACACACAGCCAGTGCTGGAGATCTGAGTGACTCTGAAGGCGAAGTTGAAGTTGAAAAACAAAGAGAAGTTGCAGCTGAAGATGCAGCCAATGAGCGGTTAATTAAGTCTATCACCTGGATGAGTTCAAAAACAAAGATGGACATTCCAGCTTATGAAGGAAATCTGGATGTAGAAGATCTTCTAGATTGGATTAGAGCTCTTGAAACCTACTTCGATTATGAGGATATCGAATAGGATAAGAAGGTTAGGCATGCTGTCACAAAATTGAAGGGACACACAGCATTATGGTCAGATGAGCTTCAAGCAGACAGAAGTTCCAAAGGCAAGCAAAAGATAAAAAGATGGGATCGAATGATTGCGAAGATGAAAGAAAAATTCATCCCATGGGATTATCAAATCACACTGTTCAGGAGAATGCAGAACCTGAGACAGAAGTTGATGACAGTGAAGGAGTATACTGAGGAATTCTACAAGCTAAATATCAGAGCAAGTCATCGGGAGAGCGATGATGAAAAGGTTGCCAGGTATATGAATGGCTTGAGATACGATATCCAAGATGAGATGAGTATGACAACCATCAGAACAGTGGAGGATGCATATCAGATGGCATTGAAAGCTGAATAGAAGCTAAGCCGTAAACCAGCACAGCAAGGCCGAGGTAGGAGCCACCCAAAAGGTAAGTCAGTTTCCCAAGATAGGTTCCAGAAATCCAAGGATGACTGGAAGAAGCCTTATACTAGAACAGAAAGAGGTGGAAGTTTGCAGTGAGGCCAGCACGCTGAACAACGAAAGCAACAGATGGAACAGAGTTGAGGATACACTGATAATAACACATTTCCTCGTACCAGAGGTAGAGGAAGAGGCGGAGGTGGAGTCATCACATGCTTCACATGTGGAAATAATGGACACAAGGTAGTTGACTGTATAGATAGGAAGAAGGATGGAGGAGAAGCTCACATCGTCGAGGCACAGAGGTGAGATGCTGAGGAAGAAGACGCAAAAGACGGAAGGTCATCAATGATGCGTAAGGTTCTCTTAACACCCGAGAAGGAGGTGGAGGACATAGATCAAAGAAACAAACTTTTTAGAACCACATGCAAGACCAAAGACAGGAAATGCAAGGTTATTGTGGATAGTGGAAGCACAAACAATCTCATTTCAACCGAGATGGTGGAGAAACTAGAGCTGGAGACAACTGATCACCCGAGTCCATATAAAGTCTCATGGCTACAGAAGGGACATCAGGTAAGTGTCACTAAACAGTGCTTAGTTGACATCAAGATAGGAGGATACAATGAT
>ML850825.1:12148-31612 GCA_009831015.1 Picea engelmannii
ATGTCATTTATTGCTAGGCAGACCATGGCAATATGACAGGAACGTAATTCATGATGGGAAGATGAATACATATACTTTGGAGAAGAATGGAAGAACACATATGCTACTTCCAATTAAAGATAAAGAAGTAAAACCAGAACCAAGAAATACTGTACTTCTCATGAGTGGGAAGGAAATTCTGGCGGAGGTAAAGAAGAAGGAAGATCCACAATTCTTTGTGGTCAGGAAACCAAAAATTGTTTTGACCAGCACAAGAGTGGATGACTTGCCGGAAGAAATTCAGGAATTGCTAGAAGAGTTTGCTGACATTGTGGTAGATGAATTACCTCATTCATTGTTGTCGATGAGGAGTGTGAGTCATCATATAGACCTCATACCAGGAGCCAGTTTGCCAAACAAAACTGCGTACAGGTTGACGCCGCAGGAAAATGAAGAAGTCAAAAGGTAGGTACAGGAACTATTGGCTAAAGGACTGATCAGGGAAAGTTTAAGTCTGTGTGGCGTTCCAACGGTACTGAGTCCAAAGAAATATGGAGGTTGGAGAATGTGCACCGATCCAGAGCCATTAACAAGATAACCATCAGGTACAGGTTTCCATTGCCACAGATGGATGACTTGATGGACTGTTTAAGTGGAGCCAAATTTTTTTCAAAGGTTGATTTGAAAAGTGGATACCATCAGATTCGCATGAGAGAAGACGATGAATGGAAGACAGCCTTCAAAACCAATGAAGGATTGTACGAGTGGCTATTCATGCCATTTGGTTTGACGAATGCACCGAGTACCTTCATGAGGTTGATGAATGAAGTGCTGAAGGAATTCATTGGTAAGTTTGTCATTATTTATCTGGATGACATATTAATTTTCAGAAAAATGAAAAAAAAAACATCTGAAGCATTTAGCTGCAGTAATGAAGAAGCTATAGCGGGAGAAGCTGTTGATCAACATGAGGAAATCTTCATTTATGAAGACAAAACTCATTTACTTGGGATTTGTCATATCGGTGAATGAATTAAAGATGGATCCAAGTAAAGTGGAGGTAATTAAAAATTGGCCATCACCGAGAAATATTTTTGAGGTGAAAAGTTTTCATGGACTGGCTAGTTTCTACCAAAAATTCATTAGGAATTTCAGTGGGATTAGTGCAGTGATGATGGATACTATCAAGAAAAGACATAAATATTTTCATTGGACTGAAGAGGTAGAGAAGAGCTTCAATCTATTGAAGCAAAAGATCACAGAACAACCGGTTTTGGTGTTGTCGGATTTTACGAAAGTGTTCCAGGTGAAATGTGATGCAAGTGGCTTTGCCATAGGAGCAGTCTTGATCCAGGAGGACAAACTAATTGCATATTTCAACGAGAAGCTAGATGAGGAAAAAGTGAAGTACTCCACATATGATAAAGAGTTTTATGCTATCATACAGGTGTTGAAGAAGTGGAGGCATTACTTGATCTCGAAAGAATTTGTTTTGTATAGTGATAACCATGCATTGCAGTTTGTGACTCAACAGGAGAAGTTGAATCAGAAACATGCTAAATGGGTAGAGTATATGTAGAATTTTACATTTGTAATTAAACACATTTCAGGTACTGCTAACAAAGTGGCTGATGCTTTGAGAAGGAACTGTTTGTTGCTGTAGGAGTTCCGAGTAAAAACATTGAGTTTTGAAAATATTAAGGACATGTATGCATGTGATGCAGATTTTGCAGAGGCATATGAAGCAGCTAAGAATCCAGTTCTCAGAGATAGAAGCCCTTGTATAGATATATGATCCAGGAGGGATTGTTGTTCAGAGGCAATCAACTGTGCATTCCAAATTGCTCCATGAGGGAGAATCTGCTAAAAGAAAAGCACAATGGTGGATTGGCGGGACATTTTGGCCACGACAAGACATTTGCAAAGCTAAGCGAAGCCTACTTTTGGCCAGGGATGTGGTCAGAAGTCAAGAAGTTTGTTGACAGGTGCAAAATTTGCCAGCATTCAAAGGGCAGGAAGAAGAATGCGGGATTCTATCAACCATTACCCATACCCGAGGGGCTGTGGGATGAAATCAACATGGATTTCGTATTGGAATTGCCTAGGATGCAAAGAGGACATGATTTGATCTTTGTGGTGGTTGACAGGTTTTCCAGAATGGCACATTTTATCCCATGTCAGAAGACTAGATATGTGACTCATATCGCAAATTTGTTTTTCAAGGAGGTCATTAGACTTCATGGTTTACCCAGAAGCATAGTATCGGACAAGGATACGAAATTCATTGGACATTTCTGGAGGACACTGTGGAAGAAGATGGGGACTAATTTGATGTTTAGTTCTTCCTATCATCCATAGATGGATCAGCAAACAGAAGTGGTAAATAGAAGTCTGGGATATTTATTAAGAAGCTTGGTGACAGAGCACCATAGCAGCTAGGACAATGTGTTGCCACAGGCAGAGTTTGCGTACAACAACTCAGTGAACAGGAGCACAGGAAAAATTCCATTTGAGATTGTATATGACAAGCAGCCAAGAGGAGTTTCTGAACTAAGGGACTCAGAGCATATAATGACTAAGAGCACAAGCGCTGAAGAACTCGCAGAGACGATGAAAGAACTTCACAGCAGGGTGAAGGAGAGATTGCTGGAATCAAACCAGGAATATAAGCGCAGAGCGGATCAGCATCGGAGACAACTTCAGTTCAAGGTTGGTGATCTAGTTCTGGAACATCTGAGGAAGGAAAGGTTCCCGAGGGGAACATATAATAAGCTAAAAATGAAGAAAACTGGGCCATGCAGAGTCCTAAAGAAATTGGGAGAAAACGCTTATGAGATTGAGTTACCAGATGAGATCGGAATATCTTTGACATTCAATGTCTCAGACTTATATCCATATAAGGCTGAGGAAATAGGAGCTGGAAACAATGAACAACTAGAGGTCCAATGGTAGAAGCATATGCCGATTGCAGAGAAGCCACTGATGGAGCATATACTTGACAAGAGAGTGAGAAAAAAGACTAGACGGAAGAAATACTTCGAGTATCTGGTGAAATGGAAGAACCACCCAGTGGAAGATTCCAGCTAGGAGACTGAAGCAGAGATTCAAAAGCATGGACAGACCATGCAAGAGCTCATGACCAGGATCCCATGAAAGGTTTCAAGCTGAGGAGTATGATGCAGGAGCATCGCCAACTCATCAAGTGAGCCAACACATCAAGCGGAGATCAGCTGGATAAACAAACCCAAATTTTTGAAGTGCTTTGGGATTGTAGCACAAGTCATTAATGAACCATTCATGAAGGCGCATTTGTATATTGTATTGGACCTTGAGCCTTTAAGCTCTCATCCTTTGGTAGATAGTCGACATTTAATAGATTTAATGCTGGTAGATAGGATTTTAAGTCTAGATTTGATAGTTTAGAGCCCGAGAGGGAAAACGGATATAGACACCCTCATTGTACCATTGTAACATAAGAAAATAATAGGGGAAGCATTCAGGAGAAGAGAAGAGCAAACTAGAGAATATTGTATAAAGAACACCCATGTACAGGCATTTGAATTAATAGAAGAATGTTCTGATTCAAACTCATGGTTGGTGTTGTTTTCTCTGTGTATGGATGTTGTGCTCATGAATTTTTGCTTTCTTGTTATGCATTTTCTTTGTATATGTTGTGCATGTGATTTCATGTTTCAAACTAAAGTCTGAAAGGGAGAGAGAGTGAGGTTCAATTGTTTCTCTATCTAAGCCAGGAGATTCCTGCAAGGTGTGCAGTTGAATTCATCCACAAGGAGTGCGTTGATGAAGGCTCAGTAGTTTAACTTTTATTCTCATTCACCCATAAGTCGAAGTGGGTTTCTGAAGTCGTGCAAGGAGTGTGCAGGCTGAAGAAGAAGTCTCAGTTCTGAATCTGAGAAAAGGGAAATTGAAGACTGCTACTGCAGGAAGTGCGCAGAGTTGGAAAGATTCAACACTTCGAAAGTTGTTGAATGTTGAGCACAAGGAGTGCGCGCAAGTTCCTTTGAAGAATCATAGTGGAATAGCTCAGGAGGTATAACACCTTTGTGACATCGTTAATGTAGAGCACAGAATATTTCCATGCCAAGAAGTCCTTACGAAGGGAGGAGAGGAATCGACGGTCAGAATTCGTAGAGGATATTGACGAAATCCCGTTAGCCGTGAGATATCAGAAAGTTGCGCAAGGTTTAAGTCCCAATGAGTAGAGGAGGAGTCCCAGAGGATTTATCGGGATATCAGAGTCATCGGGGTTTTGCTCAATAAGAGAATCGAGACCTTGTAGTTCTCGAAATCCTGAGAAAGGATCTCAACCGTTGATCCCGGTAGGACACGCGCCAGACATCCAGAGAAGAGTCCGGGTTCAGCTCATCGGAGAATCAGGGTTTCCGAGGACATAGAACTCTCTCATGTTGGAATCACGATCCGTGATTTCCCGACGGGATTTTTGAACCATCCATCGGCGAGGACGCGTGGCAGGAGATCCCGACGAGTCATCGTTTGGAGCGTCGAAGTTTTGAGAGGCATAGAAATCTCGCATGTAGGAATCGCAATCTGCGATTTACCAATAGGATCAGAGCCGTCCAAACAGGAGGGACACGTGGCAAGAGATCTCGGAGAGTTGGAGTTCGGGATATCAGGGTTTTCAGAGTCCTGAAACTCTTGCACAATGAAATCACGATCCGCGATTTCCCGACACAGCTGGAGCCGTTCGATTTGAGGGATGCGTGTCTGAGGATCTAAAAGAGTCAGGGTTCATCATTTCAGGGTTTCTACATACAAAAGAATTGTTGCATTAGAAGTCGCAATTTCGCAATACCCAATAGAGCGATGAGGAAGTGGTGACGTGGAGGAGAGAGTTCACATGCGCATCGGGGATCAGAATTTCAGGATTCTCGGTGACGATGAAATCACACCAGGAGAAGTCGCGAAACTCCGAAACATGATGGTCCCAGAGTCATAGCCAGGTGTCATCCATATTGGGTTTCGGGACTTGGAGGGTCCTGTGAATTGGTGCAATAGAAATCGCGATTTAGCGATACGCGATTTCCCGATCACCATAGAAGTGTGGGCCATAGGGACCATAGTAAGGGACAGGTGTCGAAAGGTCAACTCTCGCTGGATTCAACACCAAGTGGCATCAGGAATAGAAGAATTGGATATCCCAAGGGTGTAAGTTCTACACACTCCAACTCCGCGAATTCTGAAACTCCAATAGAGGAAAGGACCGTGGTCTCGTGGACTAGCAGGTCGCATGAGAAAGGAGTTAGCCGGAGGGAGCTAAGGAGTGGAGAGAGGTACCATCGGGGATCGGGAGTTGGGGATCTGTGAGGATAGTGGATTACGACAGCGCCAGTGCCGATTTCACGACAGAGAAATTCCCGATAGGAGCAAGGAAATCATTCAGAGAATATTCATCGGGGTTCGGGGATTTGTAAGACCCAATCTCGTGAGTGCAGGACTCGCAATCATGCAAGGCCTGATTTCCCAATAGGACAACGGGGAATCATAAAGAACATTCTTTGGGTGTGGAGAACTCTCGATAAGGGGGTTTGAATAACATTTTAGTTCTTTGAGCCATTCAAGGAGAAGGTCGTGTGGGAGCAGACATGCCCTGGGTGGCACATTTGCGTCATTCGCACAATACCAAGATGTCTTCGCATGGTCCTATAGAGTTCTGAAAACTTATGATACCCACATCATTCAACACACCATCTTGTTAAAACCTGAAGTGAAACCTTTCCAACAGAAGCTTTGAATGTATCACCCATCCCTAGAACCTTTCATCTATTAGGAATTAAAGAATATTTTATATGCAAAGATCATTTTCTATGTTAGAAATTTTGCATGGGTAGAAAATATGGTTCCTGTGAGGAAAAAGTCAGGTGAAATCCAGCTATGCATAGATTTTAGGAACCTCAACAGAGCTTCAGAAAAGGACAATTACCCATCCCCGTCAATGGAACAAGTCATGTAGACCATGTCTGTCTCAAAGATTTTCTCTCTAGTAGATAGTTTCTCAGGTTACAACCCAGTCCTGGTTTCGGAGGAAGATCATTTAAAAACCACCTTCTGAACCAAGTGAGGAACCTTCTCTTATAAATCCATGCCTTTCGGGTTAATTAATGTAGGAGAAACCTTACAAAGGGCCATGGATGTAGCTTGTCGGTGACTAATCAATAAATGTGTGGTAGTGTATCTAGATGATGTACCAGTGTATTCGAAGAATAGAGAAGATCACATCCAACACTTAACTCAGATTTTTGAAAGGTGTAGGAAATACGACATATCCTTAAACCCTAAGAAAACTATCTTCAGTGTTAACCAAGGTAAGTTGTTAGGTCACATTATATATCAAGAATATATTCTCATAGACCTGGAAAGGATTAACGCCATAGCTCAACTTCCCTTGCCCCATAACAAGAAAGTTATGCAATCCTTTTTCATGCAAATTAATTTTGTGAAGAAGTTCACTCCCGATTTCACAGAAATCATCAAACCCTTACAAAAGATGATTTGAAAGGTTACTGAATTTCAATGGGATGGTGAGCAAAAACATGTCTTCAACAATATCAAAGCTACTATATCCCAGGCCCCAGTGTTGCGAAGTCCCAATTTCGATGAAGACTTCTCCCTTTATACTTTTGCCTTCAACCATTCGTTAGCTGCAATTTTGACTCAGAAGGATGAAGAAAACAACGAGGCTCTGTGTCTTTCATGAGAACTAATCTTCAAGGAGATGATATCAACTATCTTGCTATAGATAAATAGGCCTATGTATTATATAAATAAGTAAAACATTTCAGGTCTTACATCCTCAAGAATCACACTAAAGTGAGTGTGCTACACCCTCCAGTCTGATCCTTGTTTACCAAGAAAGAAATGGGGGAAAGAAGAGGGAACTGGATGAGGGTAGTCTGGGAATTTGATCTAGATATAAAACCTGCCAAATTAGTAAGAGGACAAGGGTTATGAAAGCTTGCAGTCAAAGCCTAGGACCAAATAAATGAATATTTTGGATGGGAGAATGAAATGGCACTATGGTGTGACGAAGTATCATACATCTCCCCAAGACAAGAGTCTTGGAACAAGGATTTAACTTATCCTCTACATCATGGGACTTGTCCCAAAAACCTCATCTCTGGGGAAAGGAGATCCCTCAGGTTAAAATCTGCACAATATCGTCTTATAAATTTTGTAGTCTTTTAGATAAATTATGATGGAGCACTATTAAAACATCTCGAACGTGAAGATGCGAACAAATTGTTGAAGGAACTCCATGATGGCCCCACTAGGGGACATTTCGCAGGAAACCTCATAATATTTCGAGAGTCAGCTATTATTGACCCACCTTGTTCAAAGACTCTCATACTTATTCTAAAAACCTTAAGACTTGTCAAATAAGTGATGGAAATGAGAAGCGAGCAACAGTCTCACTCCAACCTGTGACTGTCTCTAGGCCTTTTGCACAATGGGAGTTGGATATGATAGGAGAAATTACACCTAGCTCTTCAAAACCTCACAAGTACATCCTTACTACAACCAACTATTTCACGAAATGGGAAGAGGCCTTTCCTCTTACTCATGTAAATGAGAAGGTAGTAATCCAATTCATAGAACAACAACTAATCACAAGGTTTGGTGTCCCTTTTGTTTTGGTCTTTGATAATGCATCGTATTAATTCTTCTACCCTATTAACATAGTTTTATCTGGACAAATGAATCATAATTAAGTACTTTGCAAATTACTATCCCCAGGGAAACGGTGTGGTAGAATCAACTAATAAGAAACTCATGAGAATATTAGAAAAGACTGTTGTAGATAACCAAAGGAATTGGCATAATCTATTCCATAATTCTTTATGGGCCGATAGAGTCACACACAAAGAATATAAATGGAATTCCCTGTACTTTTGTTTCTATGGGAAAGAATCCATCCTTCCAAATGGGCTCTATCTTCCATCTATTCAACTAGCCCAATATTCCAGCGAGGAACCTTCATCATCCATACAACAAAGAATCAACACTCTACTCATGCTGGAAGAAGAGAGAGAAAAGGCTAAGTCAAAGTTCCTATCTCACCAACAGATAGTGAAAATATGGTTCGATAAGCATAAGGCCAAGGAAAAGAACTTTGAAGTAGGAGACCTAGTTCTGAAGTGGGACATGGCAACTAAACCAAAAGGGAAGCATTCTATGTTTCAGAATCTATGGCTTGGACTATTCGAGGTGGATGAGAAGATTGGGGTAGGAACTTATCGATTGCAGAATCTAAGGGGGGAACATGATTCCATCCTAGTAAATGGCCAAGCTATAAAACAATACTTCCAATAATATATATATGTGTGTGTGTGTGTGTGTGTGTGTGTGTGTGTGTGTGTGTGTGTGTACTAATAATATGTGTGTTTTATGTTCCTTGTTGAGCATATTCATGGTTGTGAAATACTTCTTTTTGTTGTTTATTTTCTTTATAGTTTTATACACTTTTGAATGTGTTTCCGTCAAGACGATGGTTGGCCTTAAAATCATGAAACATAGAGAACTTTGTTTCTAACTCGTCGCTCACTTACAAACACGAGAAACACTGGAAAACTTGCGGTTACTTTTAGGAATCCTATGTCTAACCTGAGAAAATGAAAAACTTTGGAGAAATGCCAAAATTGTCTACTTTGTGGTTTGATAAGACCTTAAGGGAATGAAGGAATACTAGATAGGACTACATGAACCCAGAAGATGGATCTAGTGAAGGATCCACCTTAACCATCTCACTTTAAAATAAATAGACATCCTCCTCCCTCACTCACTCAAGGCATCATGATGAAATAAAATTGATATTATCAAAAGAGTGAACAATAGGAGAGGGTAGGCATATATCTCCATTTAGGATATGGATTCTTGTTGGCAATGGTGTAAGTTATGTGATGTCGAGGTGATTCTGCCAGGGTTATGAAAGGTCCCCGGTAGCAAAGCGACACTAAAGCAGGTGAGTAGAGGTAATTAAAGGCTTTGTGCTGGTGAATACTTTGCTAAAATTTTGTAAAATGGGGGCATGAGTCAGGGTCAAAGGAAATGAAGGAGTAAAAGGGTTAAAACCCCATAGGGAGACCCAGGATCATCAACTGAAGAACATCAAATGAGGAGGTTAAGAGGTTCTGATTTAAGACCAGTTAAGATTCTCCATCAGCTTCCGTATCAGCCGAGCCTTGAAGGAGGAGAACATTATTTTCTTTTTCCCAGTGAATCATCATTTGTTGAGTACTCAACATACCCTAAAACTTCTATGTCCATTTCTACTTTTTGGGTACCACTTGATCCTTTGCACTATCTGTTTCCACTTCAGTATGAAACTACTACCTGTGCTTATCTTTTATGTTTTCATGTTTGAATTGTTTAAAGTCTACTTGAACATATAAAGAATCATCTTAACTTTAAAAGGGACTTAGCAACTACTTAATAAATCGACAGTCTAATGTTTTCGCTAACACGCTTAGAAAATTTAGCATTGGGAAAGATTAAAAGTGATGAAAATCACTTGAGAAGTTCAAAACATATGAGCATTGAATTTCACTGGCGTCGACAAAAGGAGGTCTCTCATATCCAAGAATAAACTCCACTAAAGATATCGCCTAAGACTGATCTGTTCGGCTTCGGAAGAAAAATGAAAGAGTAAGTGTTGCATGAGTAAAGGAATAATATCATTAATCGGTGACCCCCAAAATATTTTCGGCGTCGGGAAATTAAGAAGATGATAACCTGCCAAGAAGCTACACACTTAAACTTTTCTCAATCACCAATCCTTGATACCATCGGTGTCAGAAGTGTTTACCAGGAGTATATCAATGGAAATATACACAAGGATAGTAGCCGATCCTCGATCTTTACATCGGAGAGACGCGACGTGATGAGACATTTTAGCCCTTATATAGGTTAGGTATGACACATTTAAAAATTAGTTAATTCATGGATCATGCATTAGTTTCCATTTCGTGTGAAAATCAAAAGGGTCTGTTTAAGCTTGTCGATACAATGCATCTCCCTCCACGCCTTCCCCTTCAACCAGTTAGAATTTATTTGCAGAGATCCGATGGTAGTTTGTTTTGAATTAAATTCATTACTTGTATTAATTGATTGATACGACTGATAGGATCTCTCCCATTATATTATTTTAAGTCATTTTAATTGATCCTATTCTACATGGCAAGGAGTTCATAACACATAGAAGAGCAAGGCTAATAATTCAAAGAAGGATTCCAAGGTTCAGTGAGTATTAAACAATAATTTTAGAAATCATTACAAGTATGTATCAGCTTATGCTATTTTTTCTGCTTCATTTCATATCTTTCCACCCAATGCTACTTTGTACGCATGTTTAAAAGACTTTTTTGATTGCATGAACAATGCCTCTGAAGAAACCCACCACCAGGAAATCCCCAAGAGTGCCAAAGCTGCAAGAACCAGAAGTGGGAGAGGGATCTTCCCCAGTAGTTTCAAGGCAATTAGAATTCACTCCAAAAGCGATGCCCTTCATTAAGACGGCCAGAAATAAGGTACTCGTCTAGCCCTTGGCCTTCAAAGACACAGAGGTGAACATTGGGACCAAAAAAACATTCCCTCTCTAGGAAGAATTGTTTAAGAAAATCAAGAAGGAAGAACCCCTCGAGTATACCACGCACAACGATCCCAATATAAGAATACTCGATGATGATGTCCTACCAAATATCCATAGGGATTACCTACACATGGTGGCAAGACGGACTCCGGTGTTTCCTTGCATTGAGCTCCTAAAGTTGCTCATTGACAACACCGATGCACAATTTTTTTTGATTAATGATGATAAAGGTGAATCCATCAGGGTTTTATTGCCATCATAGGTTCAAAGTTACTACAAGCTCAGGGAGCTAGAAGAAAAATTGAACATCAATTTCGTTGTAAGTTTCTATGCAGCAGACGACACTAGAAAAATCATGGCATCATGGTGGAGGGAAGAAAAAAAATTCACGAACCGAACTTCCAGCTAGCATCCAACAACTAATCTAAGGGAACCATGCATATACCTGATGGATCTTCTCTTCATGTTGCATGGGGAGAAAGATAGCTCCTAGTTTTCAGAGGCTTGAATGCCACTAGCTTATATGATAGCCATTTCAGGCATGATCTTCAATTGGGGTGCCATCATATCCAAATAGCTGAGCACTTGCATATGACAAGCCTAGGCACTGAAAGAGGGAGAAAATTTCTTCTTCTACACATCCTCATATATGTTTGATGTCATCTACACCAAGAATGTTTTCTCTAGAATGAACCTAAACTGACACTCCTCTGAGATCCCATTCCATGTATACTTCAACATCTTATGCGAAAACAAGTACAAGAAATCCTATTCTCTTATCTGTGACCAACTTATTGGACGTATTTATTCTTTGTTGTTCAAGAAAGAGTGCCCAAGGCTGTCACATGAAGAAAAAAAGGTTATATTGAAAGTAGTTCATTGGTATCTAGATGTGCATGAGACCTACATCAGGGTTTTCGATGCCACAACGACACCCCATTTATTATCCATATGTGTCCCTGATCGACTAGTGTTAGAGTAAATTTTCTATCAGACCATTATGCAAGGTTATAACGCCACTTTAGTAAAGGACAAGAAGAAGGTATTCATACCTTATGGGTTTCATATTGGCTTCTACATGGTCAAAGACACCACACATGCTAAGCAAGAAGGGCTAATTCCATTGGAATTATGATTCCAAGTTGGTCATTTTCGCAAGAACGGTCCCAAAGATTTGGTCCTAAAACACACATCACAGGTATCATCCTATTGGCCTTATGCTCATGACAAGTTTAAAGATTAAATTTTCACCGAAAACACTTAAAACTGGAATGAGGTGGCAGCAAGGACGGTTGATCCTAGAACAACCTGGTTCAAGGCCATGAGTTGGAAGGAGCAAGTGACGTTCTTGGAGAAAACAACTAAAGAAATTATCAAGACCCGAGAAGGGATGATAGCATCGAAACCAGGAAAAGTGGTGATGACCCCCAAGAATCCATCAGAGGGACGTAATTTTATCAGGAATCCCTAGTACAAATCAGGGATTTCCCCAAGGTTCAATTTGAACAGGAGATGGGGGGAATTATGTGGTAGCAGGCCCAACTGCTATTGAAGCAGATGCAGGATAATCCATATCTCATCATAACACCTAGGCTTCCAAATGATATCCGAGAAGGAGGTCTGAAGGAGTCAGGTGACCCTGATTTCATAAACCTTGGTAACATCAACTGGTCGGATGGCCCAGAATCCACTGCATCACTGGAAAGACCATCGACAGGAAAGATGAATCAACCAGAGACAGGTTGGGTGTCGATAGGAACACATGCTCCTAATCCTTTGAGAAGAATTATAAATATATATAGTGACGATGAGAACCCGGAGTCATCTCATGACACCCCTATGCGTATCCAAGAAGAAAAAGGTCCAGAGAAGATTTCTTCCCCGGGACCCGAAGTTCAATTAAAAAATGAGGTCCCGCAAAAGGAAACAGAAGCCAAAAGTGGCCTCGAAACAAAGGGACCAAATACATCAGATACTAAAGTAGATCTAAAGGACAAGCTTGAACTGAAGGAACCAAAGAAAGAATCCATGCAAAAGGAAATCAGTGGTTCTATGGCCAACGAGCAAGTAAGTAACGAGTATGTACTCGACGTATTTATTCTTTCCAATACTCAAATCCCTGACAAGTGAAAAGTAGAGGCTGGGCATACGAGCCATAGAGAGGAAGTTCAAAAGCCCAATCTTGAACAAGTATACACAACCATTAGCCTAGGAAAGGCACTCTCGGATGCCACCCTAGATAGAGCCAAGAGAGATGAAAAGGAACTAGCCACTGCCCTAAAGGAGATTGAACACTTGTGTAATATGGCCAAATACTATAAAGCCACCACACAAACCACTGTGTACCCGAAAGGTGAGTTTGAAGAAGTTTACAATGAATTCAAGAAAGACACTCTCATGGCACTCGCAACATACAAGGATATGTATAGATGGTATGAAAGGGCACAACAAGCGGTAGAAAGACTCAAGTTCATTGAGGCAGTCCAACAGGGCTGAGACAATGAAGCACATGGCATTCAGACGGTGGGAAAAAGTAGTCTTAATCGTATGAAGAGGTCAGCCAAGTATTGGGCTAAGATGTCTTGGGACCCACACCAAAAAATCCAAGAGCATTAGATCATATGCAAGAAGCACTGGGATAAAATTAATAAAGTAATGACATATATCAGACTCCCCGAGTTCAGTACCCCCGATAACTTCGTCGACCTAAGTGACATAGTTGAGTCACATGCCAAACAAGATTTGCTATGGACTGAAGAACTCAAAAATATGACCGACACAATACCAGGGCAAGTGCGACGACTTGTAGAACATCCAATCAGAGCTCGAACCATGCTATAGTAGTTGAACTCTAGTCTAGTAAAGTGTCAGGAACATGTAGTGGACATCAGGGGGTTATATGTAGCTCTGATGGAACAACAAAGATTTCCATGGTCCCAAAATTGTGAAGAACTATTTATTAGTTGGTCCGAATATGAGAGAACTCACCCTTTTCAAGAGATATCTCGAGTTGTCTGTTAATGAAACTATTAGAAGATGATGCCACGTGGAGATTTTTGTTTTTATTAAACTGGACTTGGCCATTAATTTTAGTTAAACTTTATATTATAAATAAAGACAACGACCAATTAGTGAATGTTCGATGGTTGTTGTAAGAACTCTTTATTTTTGGTTGTTAAGAATTATTTTGAAGCTGTTATGAATCGAGAAGTCCTTCTAGACCAAAGACAAGATATTTTAATCAAATGCATGTGATTGGACTTGGAGAAGAACTACTTCCTATCATGTTTCATGAATGATGCAGTAATGAGTAAGAGAAATTAATTATTTTGTCAAGTTATCTAGTGAAATGTTTTTATGTTTTTTGATCCAATGATGAGGATGAATCATTGTGTTATTATCTGATGAATGGTTATGGTATATGAATTATTTTGCTTGCCATTATATTATTACATATGTGATTTATTTCTCATAATTAGTTTCCCAGACAGTAATTGTATTCTCATATGGTTGATGTATTAGTACTAGTCCTTTGGTATAGAATCATTGTCTGAATGTTTGAGCAGCAGGTTATCCCAAGCTCAACCTCTTCCCTAGTAGTTAAAACTTAATCCTGTTTGTTGTCAAGCTTGTTTAAACTGGCTTGCATATCTCATACCAGTCCCACCCAAGAGAAAATATAGAAGAGAATAGTCCTAACCAAAGGAAGAGAGTTCACAAGAAAACACAAAGCCCTTCAATAATTTGGCCAGATTGCAAGATCTGGAGAACTATTCCATCTTTAAACATTGCAGAGTCTAATTGGGCCTCGGTGACAGGTTTGGTTCCTACTATTGAATCAATGGATTTAAGACTCATCAACACATTGTTATAGGAATGAATGTCAATAAATCTATTCCTATATGATGCCATGACATGGATGGATATGGAAAGGATTTAGTTCCACACAAGTATCCAAGGAAAAATTCCTACTTTAAATCAGGTTTAGACTACAACCTTTTTACTAATAATAAAGATCGCCATATAATTCTATTATTGGTGTAGTATTCAGGTTGAAAAGGAAGACAACCAAATAGTTGAGCAAGAAATAGTAACTGTATGGATGATGTGTCGGGGCATTGGCTAGACCTTCCAATTCACCATGGTGGGATACATGAATTAGATAAATGTCATCATGAAATCAATACAAAGTTGCATTGAATAGATATGCATGAAGAGTTTCACTAATGCATAGTTTGTAGGTGGTAGAGTTACATGTATTCATGATAAAATTGTTATCATGCTTGAATACATTTGTGGAATACAGTTTTGTGAATGCATGTATATATGATATTAATGGGAAATGATTATGATAATAGATGAAATGATGTGATTACTACTAACTCATGTATTTGAGAATGTTTCAGGGGCTGTTAGACATTGCAACAAGAAAGTTACAAGAAAATTAGTCAAATGAGTAGTGACTACACAAAATGTTTTTTAGGGAATAGAGTAATAAAAATAATAATGTTGAAAGAATTAAAAACCTAATGGTTGGAAATTCATTCTACTTAATAAATGGTTTGATATCTATGATTGAATTATTAAGTGTGGAAAATTTTAAAAATTAGTTTGTGAGCCTTGTAAGTATTAAAATAGAATTTTATGGTACATGAAATACTAATAATTTGCTAGTTGAATGAAAGATGGAAGCGTTGTAAGAAAAGTGATCTGAAGTATGGTGTTGAAAAAATACATAAGAGATAATTCATCCTTTTATTGAAACAACCAAAAAATTATGAGATGGAATATCATATAGGAATAAAATTTGAATATCCTTATGAAATATATTTGAATTTCTACATGAAATTGGTATAATATTGTCTCAGGATGATTGTATGTGTGTGATACAGATGAGATGATGGTTATTGAAGCTAGGATGCTTGAGAATATTGGCTACAGTTGGGAAATTGGAGCCTTAAATTGTAGTTCCTTAGTGGGGATGTGGTAATGAGTTGGCCCTCTCCTTGTGCATGAAATCCTCGGAAATATGAATAACTGAAGCATGACGTAGTAGTGAAAGGATGCTTGATCCTAGATGGGTGAGTGAAACAAGGAGGAGGAAACTACTAAAGGAAGGTATAGTAGTGAAAGGATGCTTGATCCTAGAAGGGTGGGTTCAACAAGGAGGAGGAAACTCAAGAATTCCACAGTGAGAAAAATTCTTGCTGGAAGCATCTCTATGGACTAGAGCAAATTACTTCTAGTTAAAGTATGAATACATAATTTTGGTGCTTGAAAATAAGATCACCAAGAATATAATAAACTTCAATAGCAAAGGAATGGAGATTTTTAAAGAATTTTGAATGCACCAGTATATAATGCATTGAGGACAATGCATTATGCTATTGATCCAGGATATTATAGGTCAGAGTGTTTGTGTGATTATTAGGCCAAAGAACCTAGATGTTAAAGTCTAGTGAGCCTATTATTGGAATATGTAAAAACTCATACTATTAATAAAATACATCACTATTGCAGACCGACCCAACAAAATAGATGGGGGGGGTAAAATCCACTAGAAATGGAAAGGGGGGATAAGAGTCTAGGAAAGGGCTAAGCTAAGGGGGATTAATCCAAATGGAATATTATATTAATATTACTTAAAGATAAATTTATGGATATGAATATATAATAGGTTTCTTAAGTCATGAAAATTGAATTCCTTGAGTGAAATGTGTCATAAAAGGAACATGCATATATAAGAGAGAGATTTAGTGTAATTGGAATGAATCATTCATTCATCATCTGTACCACGGAAGTCGAATATACAAACATACTTGTACATGAGATATGTTTCTATCCAGTGATTGGAAGAAGTGGGTTATCAGGCCTGTGGTTGAAGAAGTTGGTTGATAGGCCCGTGGTCGAAGAAGCGGGTTGTCATGCCAATGGTCGAAGAAGCAGGTTTTCAGGCAAGTTGTCAAGCCTATGATCATTCTCTCCATGTGAGAGAATTGTTGGGAATTAATTCCCAAGGTGAAAAGTTGTAGCTATAGGGATTTGGGACTCCATGTACGACTTGTTTTTTAAGCCTTGGAAGGGAAGTGGGGAAACCAAAGGACTTTTGAGAAGAGAAGGAGCACACTTCCTGGGGAGGGACATGCATGTGGGGGATGAGGGACTTTAGGTCAGCTGCCATAGTTGGGACCTAATTTTGTGAACTTTTATTGTTTGGGAGACCTTAGAATAGCTTATAACTTCCTTTCCCCTAATAGAGTTTATCCCCATATCAGGGGTGATCCACTGGTGATATTATGAGCAATGTGGTCTATGGCTCAGAGTAACATGGAAGGTCTGCATGAAATTGATATTTAATTCACAAAATATTATTGTCTCTATGTCTTTGTGTAAATTCTCTGTTATGAATTATGATGGTCTGTTATGAAATTTATGTTATTTATATGTATGAATTATTGTTTTTGTACACTATTACTATTCCTCTTAACTCTATTCATATGCAAAACATATCAGTAAATTTAATGGTATCATTATTCCAAATTTTGACGTGGCATAACCGAGTAGGAAGTTGGGGATGTTACAGATATAGATTTATAAAATACCCTAAAATCTAAGTGGGAGGTGTGATATGGCTCCCTTTTGACCTCCTTGGGGTGTGACCCTTATCTTTTATGTCCTTGTGTATCGATATAGGGTATTAATCCTTTAGGGGGTTTATGGTTTAGGGGGTTTATGGTTTGGTTGATTCTAGAGCGTCTTCCAACATTATGCCCTTGTCTATTTGCAAAAAATTAAATTCCCTCCCTCTCAAGAGTGATAAACATGTCATTCAACTAGACAAAACCCAGGTCAAGGTCATAGGAGAACTCAAAGATGTAAGGATCAGAATATCAACACATCCCACATTTCTATAGATGATTGACATCATTGTAGTAGATATAACGGAGGCATATGGGGTATTACTGAGTCAAGATTGGTCTAAAAAGATAAATTGGTACTTAAGTACAGACTGGGCACACCTTTATCTACCACTGAAGGGATACAAGAACATGATCAAAATCGATAGGGAGAGATATATGAAACATACGGTGACTGATCTAGAAACCCCGAACGAAACCTCATCCATAGAGTTCCCCATATTGGGAAATTATTCCTGCAATTCCTACTTCGGTAACTTTTCTCCTATCTTGTCTGACGTTCCTCTTACCCAAAACTCTAATTTTTTTTTTCAAGAGAAGTCACGGATAGCGACAGGAGACACCCTCTCATTTCAAAACCCCTCACTAGATATTATAGAACAAAATATGGGAAGGCATTAAATTAACAAAGGAAAGGAAAAGAGCTATTTTCATTCACAAATTTGGACCCTCTATATGGATGGATCTAAATCGTAAGAAGGGTCAAGAATAGGGTGCATCATCATCGATGCTAAGGGTAAACATCATTTCTTGTCCTATAGGATAGAGTTCGAATGTACCAACAACACTGTCGAATATGAAGCTCTAGTACAAGGATTAAAGAAAGGCATAGATTTGGATGTCAAAGAATTGAAAATTTTTGGACACTCTGAAATTATTGTTAGACACATAATAAATAATATACATTGTAGTTCTCCTCACCTAAAGAACTGTCGGCATGAAGTACATAGGTTAATAGAGCACTTTTAAGCCTTCAATACTACAATGATTTCCAGAGTGAAGAATATTATCGTTGACTCCTTGGACATAGCAGCTTCCAGGCTGTCGCCTATGGAAGATTATGAAGCCCCCTGATTCACTGTGTAGATGTTCTACAAACCATCAGTGCCTAATAACATTTCCAATTGGAAAGTATTTGAAGGATATGAACATATCGTAAACTTCTTGACTAACCAAGACAATTTCAAATATTTGTCTATTGATGATGAAGTATTCCAAGAAAAATCAATAGAGACTGATCCTCGAATAGGACAGCCTATGTATAAATCAAAGGCTCACACAATCCCGAAAGGGATAACTAATCTAGAAAACCTATTTGATATTAAAGAGTGATTTAAGGGACCTAAAATTGAAAAGACTGGTAGCTCTTTCCCCCTACATGAAACTATAAATCTTGGGACCCCAGAAAACCCAAAGAATGTGAATCTCGGCAAGACTATATCTAAGGAATAAAGAAAATATTATCTCAAATAGTTCAGACAATACCAAGATGTCTTCGCATGGTCCTATAGAGATCTTAAAACTTATGACACCCGCATCATTCAACACACCATCTCATTAAAACCTGAAGTGAAACATTTCCAACAGAAGATTTGAAAGTATCACCCATCCCTAGAACCTCTCATGTATCAGTAATTAAAGAATCTTTTATATGCAAAGATCATTTTCTAGGTTAGACATTCTGCATGGGTAGCAAATCTCGTTCCTGTGAGGAACAAGTTGGGTGAAATCCAGCTATGCGTAGATTTTAGGAACCTCAACAAAGATTCAGAAAAGGACAATTACCCAGCCTTGTTGATGGAACAACTCATGCAAACCGTGTTTGGCTCAGATATTTTCTCTCTACTAGATGGTTTCTCAGGTTACAACCCAGTCCTGGTTTTAGAGGAAGATCATTTAAAAACCACCTTCCGAACCAAGTGGGGAACGTTCTCTTATAAATGCATGCCTTTCGGGTTAATTAATGTAGGAGAAACCTTAAAAAGGGCCATGGACGTAGCTTGCCAAAGACTAATAAATAAATGTGTGGTAGTGTATCTAGATGATCTAACGGTGTATTCAAAGAATAGAGAAGAGCACATCCAACACTTAACTCAAATTTTCAAAAGGTCTAGGAAACACGGTATATCCTTAAACCCTAAGAAAACTATCTTTGGTGTCGAG
>WSFP011369185.1:0-31611 GCA_009831015.1 Picea engelmannii
CATGCTGTATAAAATATCATCCCCATAATTTATAAAATTACATATTTCGTATGTATAAAAGTAAATATCTACTTTAAAAAATTGCATATTTGCTATGTATGATTTATGGTCTCCAGGAACCTAAAATTTGATACATTTCAATTTCTTGTATCCACGAGGCCCTGTTTTAAAGAAAATTAATTTGGGAATGTTATTTATTTGGTCCTTTCGTCCACCGCCCTATGTAACAGACATTAGCAATATATTCTTTGTGTTTTTTTCCACCACCGTATGTAAAACCTATGTAAATAAAACTAATTCACGAATATAAATTTTTGGGACACGAGCCCCTTAAAATTCAAATAGTCCACTGGTCCCATTGTCAATTTGTATATCACGGAACAATAGAACCCCGATCTTCAGGTCCCCATCCCAAGAACCTGCGATCCAAAAACTGGCTAAGTATGGAATGAGGGTTCCATCCATGCTCTAATTCGGGAATGCTATTTTTTTCTCTGCTTTTATGTGTTCCTAGATTTTTATAGAGAGTATGTATACAGAGTCACGTATTTTCCATGTATAGTTTATAGTCTCCAAGAACCTATAATTTCATAAATTTCAATTTCTTGTATGGATGAGTCCCTGTTTTAAAAAAAACCAATTCGGGAATGATATTTATTTTCTCCTTTTGTCAACCGCCCTACGTAACAGACATTGGTACTATACTTTTTGTCATTCTTTCCACCAGCATATGTAAAACCTATGTAAAGAAAACTAATTCACGAGTGCTAAATTTTTTTAACATGAGCCCCTTAAAATTCAAATAGTCAGCAAGTTTGATTGTCAATTTGTATATCGTGGAACTAGAGGTGCTATTTGTAGGACATGGAATAACAAAAGCCTGCTTTTTAGGACCCCTTCCTGAGAACCCACGATCCAAAAACTAGCTAAGTCAAGAACCCACTCTTTTAAAGAAAACTAATTCAGGAACGCTATTTTTTTCATGCTTATATTCACCAACCTATGTAACAAACGTCAGTACTATTTTTTTTTCTTTTCTTGTCCACCAGGATATGTAAAAAGGAAAAGTAATTCGGAAATGCTAAACTTGTTTTAATTAATTACAAATCATTTTATTGATAGAAAAATAAGTTATTGAGTTTATTATTTCAATTTGGTTATTCGACACAAGCCTCTTCAAATTCAAATTCTCCGCAAGTCCGATTGTCAATATGTATATCGTAGAACTCTAGGTGCTATTTGTAGACCACGGAACAACAGAAGCCCAATTTTCAGCCTGCCAGTCCCAAAACCCGCGATCCAAAGATTCAAATAGTTCGCAAAGAAGCTTGTCAATTTGTGTATTGCGGAACCTGCGGAACAACAGAGCCCCAATTTTCAGCCGGCAACCCCGAAAACCTGGAATGAAGCTTTCATGCATGATCTATATATCTACTTAATCAAATTACATATTTGATTTTTGTAGGCCACGGAACAACAGAAGCCCGATTTTCAGCCCGCTAGCCTGAGAACCCGCGATCCAAAAATTCAAATAGTCCACAAGACTGTTTGTCAATTTGTATATCGTGGAATTTTCAGTCCTATTTGTAGGCCACGGAACAACAGTTCCCCAGCCCGAGAACTCGCCATCCAAAAAATAGCTAATTCAAGAACCCGCGATCCAAAAAATAGCTAAGTCAAGAACCCGCTCTTTTAAAGAATACTAATTCAGGAACATTATTTTTTTCATACGTATGTTCACCAGCCTATGTAAAAGACGTCAGCACTATTTTTATTTCTTTTTTTTCCACCAACATATGTAAAAAGGATAACTAATTTGGGAATGATAAACTTGTTTTAATTAATTATAAATTATTTTATTGATAGAAAAATAAATTATTGAGTTTATTATTTCAATTTGGTTATTCGACACGAGCCCCTTCAAATTCAAATACTCCATAATTCTGATTGTCAATATGTATATCATGGAACTCTATGTGTTATTTGTAGACCACGGAACAACAAAAGCCCAAATTTCATCCCGCCAGTCCGAGAACCCAGGATCCATAAATCCAAATAGTCCGCAAAACAGCTTGTCAATTTGTATATCGCGGAACTCACAGAACAACAGAAGCCCAATTTTCATCCCACAACCATGACAACCCAAAATGAATCTTCCATGAATGCTCTATATATCTACTTAATCAAATTACATATTTGATTTTTGTAGGCCACAAAACAACAAAAGCCCGATTTTCAGCCTGCCAACCTGAGAACCCGCGATCTAAAATTTTGAATAGTCTGCAAGATCGCTTGTCAATTTGTATATCATGGAACTCTCGGTGCTATTTGTAGGCCACTAAACAACATGTCCCCAGCCCGAGAACCCACGATCCAAAAAACTATCTAAGTCAAGAATTAATTATAAATGATTTTATTGATAGAAAAATAAGTTATTCAGTTTATTATTTCAATTTGGTTATTTGGCACGAGCCGCTTCAAATTCAAGTACTCTGCAACTCCAATTGTCAATATGTATATCGCAAAAATCTAGGTGCTATTTGTAGACCATGGAACAATAGAAGCCCAATTTTCCGGTAATAGACATTACCAGTATTTTTTCCAGGTTTTGCCATTACTCTCAATGTGCCCTGAGTTGGTTTCCCCTTAGGGCAGCTCAGTATTTACAGCTTGACACCATGGAAATTCTCTGTAGTCCTTCATTTTGACAGACTTTTATACAATCTTACTTTAGAAAAAAAATTATTGAATACAATTTAAATAATTGTGTATATTATTTATTAAATAGAACATGTTATAGCGTTACATAAATTACTATAAATATTCATACAATGTTACAATATTCTATAAATTGCTCAGTCTCATGTATATGACGTAATTGTTGGGTGCAAAATGTATATGAAGGAAGTGTTTGGTGAAAAATGTATATCACTCAACACGTTGGACGTCGTAAACCCGCGACTCCATATTTGTTCGGTGCATTTCTATAAATTATTGTCTCATGTATATGACCGAAGTGTTCGGTGCAAAATGTATATGACGGAAGTGTTGGGTGAAAAATGTATTTCACGGCATAGGGTGGCCATAAAAAATGAAAAAAGTGAACCCGCGACTCCGTGATTGTTGGGTTACATTGCTTATGCATTAAATATTTCATGTACTATCAAACTTAGATCCTAGGAACCTTTGTTCCTGTACCAAACATTAACATTTTTTGATAAATTTCAAATAAACTAATTCACAAATACTAAATTCTGCATGAATACCATGTGTACTACAACTTGCGTCCCTTGCATTTACTCCCCTTCCATCCTGGCAGGGACTATGTTGCCATGCAACACTTGTTACTTTAGGGGAGATCAACGAGAACGCTAAGTCAAAGGAATTTTAAAGACGCACATTATACATGCAAAGAGACTATAATTAAATTCAATGGACTTTTTCATTTCATTTTGTTGTGAGATATTATATCACCATCGTTCACTTGTGGAGCATTCGCTATTGGAATCAATGAAAGTGCCAAGTGGGCTCTCAAGACTCCAATTTATATTCTTTGTTTCTCCTTCATTTATGTCATGTTCATTTTTTCTTTTCCTTGATATGGTTCTTGTTATGTATGTTTTATAAATTGTTAGATAAGGCTATTGGAATCAACAAAAGTGCTAAGTGAGCTTTCAATATTTCAATTTATATTTATTATTTTTCCCTCATTTCTCTCATATTCATTTTTCCTCTCATATTCATTTTTGCTTGATATGGTTCTTTCTATGTATGTTCTATAAATTATTAGATAATGAAGATAATGAACTTAAGGTATATTTTACCAATCTTCATATGACAACTAAATGTTGTACACCTTGTGTAGCTCTTTATCAAGTTCTCATCCTTTTAATTATTTCTTTGGACTATATAATTGACATTTGTTAGAAACCTTGAATAGTTATTTATCATATTCAACAACTATATTATTAAGTATTTTTTGAAAATTGTAATCAAAATTAAAATTAAAAGCAATGTTTGTCCGGGATTCTAGAGGGGTTTCTTGTTACTAGAAACCATTTGTAGGTCCCTTAAAAGTATCCAATTGATGGAAGTAAATTGATTCCTTTAATTTTTTATACATAGGGAATCAACAAGCTTCAAGGATACAACTTGTATTGGCCTAACATTGATCAAATTAAACTCATAATTGAAGTTCTTTGGTATAACTTAATTTCATTCTAAATCAACCATCAATTTTTTTGTGTTTATGTTGTTAGGCCTTATTGTATAAGACGAAGGTATTATAAACCAACTCAAATTTATTTTGAGAATATGGTCATATAAAGTTGTATAATTAATAAGAACAAAGAGAATATTGAAACCCCATATAAACCCCAAGTTAAAAACCCGATCTATATGCTTCAATGAGAAAAGAGAAGATCAAAACCATTTTAGTGAGAAACACAATAAATTGAACATGTATTGAATGAAAATAACATAAACAAGGCACCTTGGATCTGAATGATGCTCTATTATAGCCTTGAATCCTTGCTTGGAAGTGTAAAAACCCATAGAGAAGAATTGGGGTTTGACAACGTCATACCCTAAATAGAGGAATGGAATATGAAAACACCCTTAAAACCCTAAATATAGTTGGAAATTGATCCATGTAGATATCGATGGCCACCCACCTCTTCCACTAACTCAACAGTTCTCTATCTTCTTGGTAGTTTTTCTATGATTTTTCGGGTCCCAAACTTTCAGGGTCGTTTTGAGGCCTTAAACAGTGTTTTTTGAGCATTTGAGGGGCCAACGGTTGCCAATGGCATTCCCTGACCCTAGACAAAATTTCAAATCCTCATACAGTTCTTCCCAATGAACTATCATGCACCCCAAATGAAGATTGTATGAAAAAGTTATGCCCCCAGGAAGTTGACGTATCAAGTAACCACCTTGGGGCCCACAATACTTTTGGTGTTTCATCTTCTAGGGTTAGGGTTTTGATGTTTAGTGTTTTTACCTCTTTGTTTTTTAGGATTCATGATAAAAGGCCCTTTTCAACCTCTTTGTAATCATCCTTTTGCAAATGATTATAGCTGAAATCTCTTTCCTTTCAAAGATAAGCTACCACCTTTCTAGCTAGTTTGTGTTCTACAATACTGTTGACGGGCGTTTATGACACACTGCCAACTGGAAGGTTAGATCTGGACTAAGGTTGTCTTATTAACCCAAGCCATTTGGTATGATCTAACCCGACGGGTTTAATGGATCTGTTAGCCAACTAGGGTCCTAAAAACAATAAAAAGAAATAAACTACTCTAAAGCTATGATTCTAACAATTGATATACTAATTACAAAATGTTAAGCTAATAGTGTTACTATACAATGACTATATACAAATTGCGAGGTTTGAATAAAATCTTGTGAAAATAGTTGTTTGATAAAGTTTTTGAACGAGATCAAATATGAACAGTACTCTTTTTGGTGTTTAAGGATATTAAACAAATAAATACTAAGCGAATACGATTGAAACAATGACACAAAAACAATGAAAGCTAATTAATGCAATCATTGTTTCATTCATAAACAACTCTGAATAAAAGAAAGCAATGCATCTACTAACCTCTAATTGATCATCCATAAAAATCTAAGTTCATTTTCCTACATTGTATGAGCTCATGTTTGTCATGTATTAAGAGGAAACCTATGACAGAGGCAATCATAGAAATTCTTGAATAAATTCAAGGAAGTATTTCATGCTTTGGAGTGAATTTATAACAGCAAAAAAATAACTGATTAAATATCCTGTGACCTCAAGATAACCAGAAACTAAGGACAAAATAAATCGCAATCCTGAGCATTGATGTTATCAATCATTTAATATCAAAAATAAACTCAAAAATAACTAAATAATTGATTGATCACATGTACAAACTAGACCAACAGATCATGGACAACATTTAAATAATCAGCAATATGAAATATCATGTGAAGACAAGACTAAAGATAAATCAACACTAATAACATCACATAACATAGAAATAATAGGAGAATACAATGAAAAAAGAATTGCACAGTTCACACAGGGGTAAAGCCAATAGCAAATTGTTTTCCCATATCACTTCCACCATCATATGTCCATTATGTAATCCAGAAAAAGTTGTCCACTCTCACAGTTCCAACCATCCCTTTTAAATCCCAACAAAGAGTATCGAACCCATATATTAAGATAGGGTCAGATCTCACAAAAATAATATCGATTTTAACAGCGAATTCGAGTTTGTTTCATAACAGGACAATTCATCATAAAATAGCATGAGTTTGCTTGTAATGATCATGCCCTAATACTATTTAATAGATGTAAAACAAATTATGTTCAAAAATAGCTCCATGACACATAACTAAAGTAGATCAGCATCTGCTTCCTCCATATTAATCCTTGGTTTATGAGCTCGAAACTTCTTTGACAAATTTAGGCAAAATATGGAAAATTTCACTTCAACGAACGAACTGTAACTGCTAAACCGTTCACCATTTCTAGAATCTTCTTGTCAGTAAGCTAAAGCAACCCATTCTGCAAGTGGGTTTTCAGCGGTTTCTCAAAATTCTTCATCGTTTTCCTGTAATGTGCCCCACAAAATTACCTCTCCATACTATTGCAGACGAAATATTGAAAAATTGGCCTCAAAGATTCACTTGCAGATCCTAGAATATGTCATTTATGGAGAAACTCTTCTAAGTTTAAGTAAATAGACCTTTTTCCCAGATGGGTTTTCGATGGTTTCCCAAAATTCCTCTTCATTTGTTTGTAAATTGCGTTCAAAAAGCACTCCCTGTGGAATAACAGGAATCTGCAAACCTGTTATTTTTTGTTCTTTCTTTGATGTGAGAGTAGCCAAATAGTTTATGATCTGGTTGCATATCCAATTTGACGTCATGTAAAAATACTACATGCTTCAACACTTGATTGCGTAGGGCACATGAATATCCTCGAGCTTATCACCGGGTCAAACGAAGACAAATTACTCCTGAAAAATAATCAATGAAAACAGAATTAATTAACCACTAACTATTAAGAGGATAGCCATAGAGTCGTAGTCAAGATTTGCATCACCATTCAGATATCTATTGATCACAAAGCCCAATGCATCAATCATTTAACTATTTTAATAATGGTTGCGAGTGTTATTGGTGTCTAAAGCATGCATGTTTCAATATCATCCCAATCTTTAATGACAGTTACATGTGCAATGGTAACCATATCACCAAAGTGTCCATGATGTTGCACCATGTTTATGGTGCGTTGGTTCAAAATGCATTGTTCAAAGTTAGAAATTTTTGACCCCGTATATAACATGTCTTTTTCCATAAGAATACTACATTGATTTCCATGTCAATTCAAACATATGATAATTCAAGTATCGGAATAAAGGTTGAGATAAGGTGCTTCTATACTTGGTCTTACAAGATTAAGTGAGATCATTACAACCTTATGGAAGTGTTATCAACATCCAACCCTCGTGTCATTTGATAATTATTCATGCCCCAACTTTGTTATACAAAAGGGGTTATGTAGGATGTCATCAATAATAAAATTTCAAACATTTCATGCTATAATAACTAGATCCTTTTGATATCATTCAAAGCTTGTGATAAAAGGTCATGTAAAACATTTCAAACCAGTCTTGGAACAAAAAGAGGTTCAAATAGCCAAATTTTGTAGCTTGCTTTCAATCAATCATGAAACCTTCTAGAAACACAATACATGAGCCATAGAAAATTCTGAAAACACAACTCATCCAAGCCATAAGATCCTTCAGTCAACATGATAGTCATTACTAGCCAGAATTAAATGAAAACTGATTTTGTAACTCATTGTAATTGTCAAGATTCAAACAAAATTATGAAACCATAGACTTTCAGGGAAGAGCTCATAGTTTTAAAGACATTTGTGTATCATATTGCGTATTACCACAGATCTGAGTCTGTCTCTCATACATTCAAATTTGACCTAATGTGAACAAATTTCATATAAAAAGATGTGTCGCCATAAGCCTTCTCACCTGTAAGGTCATTGTTACTTTTCCAGATTTCCAACCAAGCCATTCTTAAATTTCACAAGCAACAATGATATACAACAAACAAATTCAATAAGAGGTAGTGACAAATTCCCAAATCATGAATTTTGTTCGTTGGCATCAAAACTCTGTAGAAAACGAAATGAAATGGCATTTGAATTTCATGTTGGAATTCATGAAATTCGAACCAGAGAAAAGGAAAGAATACAACATCAAGACCACAACAATCTATAAATGATAACAACAAAGAAAATCATATATACATGCCAAACAATGAATTTAAAAATATCATGTTGTCAATTAAGTTATTCATAAAAATACCGAAAACATGAGATGGTTGTTGGGATGCCAACAATGGCAGCTCACTGGGACAAGCAGTTATCTCTGCGTTAACCCCAAACATTTAATTATGAGAAATGAAGATAAGAGGTACTAGGCTTGTCAAATCTTCAAGTTTCCCCAAGAAAGTTTATTCTCTAGTTTGTAGAGTATTGACGCTTGCTCTATGGAGAGATATAGATTGATGTTATCATAATCTATGGGGAGAGAGGAAACATAATAAAGAAATTATTTAAGGAGATGAGATCTAAAAGATTGTTTCATCAATGAATCATGATAGTTATAAAAATAGGACTTCAATACCATAGGCATGGCCTCTATTGCCAACATGCATGTTGGCTCTTGACCAAGTTTTGGGAGATTCTTGGTCATGTTGACCTATTTTGGACTTCGACAACCTGTCAAAGGAGGAGCGCAAGACGAAGTGGAGATCACAGGATCTCGGCCCCTTTTTGGGTCCTTTTTTGGGTTTTGGGTATTATGTAATGGGATTGGGATGTCGGCCCATGGGTTTTTACCCATGCTTAGGCCTATTTTGTAATGTATAAATAGATGTCTAGGCAATGTAAGGGAGGTCATCTATGTGATGTTAGGCTGCTAGTCAAATGTAAATGTATGCTAAGTGCAAGTAGGGCATGTAAGTGCTTTGTGCATGACTGTAAGAGATTTGCAGAGCCAAGTGCAAGTGGTTGTAACATACAATGGAAGGCTTTGAGTTGTAACGCAAGGAAGAAGGATCTAGCGAGCTGCGCAGATCTTCTGTCTTATGCGGAGAAGGGTTCAAAGGCTTTGTTCATGTAACCTATTAAGAAGCTAATAAAGAAGAAGAGTTGGTGGACGTAGCCCCAGGGTGGGGATGAACCACGTAAATACTGTGTTACTCTTCTTTGTGTGATGTTCTGATGCATTTATATGTTATTTGCTAAGTTCTTTGAAATGATTAGATAGATATGCTTATGCTTAGTGCTATTGATATGTGAGAACATTAGATATGATCTACTTGAATATGCTTAGTTCTTGATCTGTTAGATCTGATCTATTTACCTATGCTAAGTGATTAAATACATTATATTAGTGTGAATGTTGTGAAGCTTTGTTTTATCAGCGAAGTGGATATTGATTACATCTTGAGGAAATGATGGTGTTAAGTGCTTTATTAAGTAGTACAATCATGGATCTGCGTCCCAGCTAAGGTTGCAAACACTTGAGTCCTACAACCACCCTTGCCTCTACCTCGGGTGAGACTTCATCTGCTTCGCAGGTGTTGCCGAAAGGGTCGGTAATTAGTGTTTTTTTGGTGCGTTGTTGTAGCGTTGAACCCTGGGTCTTCCCCTGTGCCAACAAATGGTTCTGTCACTGGGACCTGAAACTGTGATTGTTGGGAACTAGGGAAGAAGAAGCTTTGTGAAAAGATTCGACCTGAAACTGTGAAGCTCTGTGCGTAGATCTGTTGCCCTAGCGCACAACATTTTACTTCACCTATGAATATTTGTGCTAATAAAATAGGTCATATCTGAAGAAAAGAGGTCATATCTGAAGAAAGGAGGTTAGATATGAAGAAAAGGGGTAAGATCTGTAAACTTTGTGCTCTGATAAAGGTAATAATAGTATAAAATTTCTAGATCTGAAAGCTTTGTGCTCTGTAAAAGTAGGATAAGTGAAATTTTTTGTTTCTAGAGTATGTATCTAGGTATGTTTGATAGATTCTATCCTAGCTTAAAAACTAGGGCACTAATAGATGAAATAAGATTTGATATGAGTAGATTTGATAAGAATAGTGAAAGATATGTTATACCTATGCATAGAAAGAATTTTTGGACTAACAAATTGATGCAGGACCCTAGAAATAATTTTTTGCAGGTTAGCTCCTATGATCCTAGTGCGAAGTATAGGAGAAGATGGGGATCATTTAAAAGAAAGAGAGAATTAGCCCTCTGTTACAACTGCAGAAGACCAGGACATCTTGCTAAGGAATGCACTAGAAGAAGACCTAGTTGTCTTTGTTGCAAAGTTATGGATCATGAAGTATTGGATTTCCCTAGAATGATTGCTAAGCTTGAAAGAATGAATCTGAATCAAGAAAACCCTAAGGCAGATTCAGAAACTATGGCAGAACCCCAGAAAGAATCATATAAAGCATTGCTACAGATAAAAGAAACCCGGAATGACCACCGACATGTTAGATTATCAGAGATCTTTAAAGAAAAAAAATGCATCGAAGAAAGAATAGAATACTTCGACATTGACTATGTTCTAGATGAGGAAGCACGGGTGAATATCATGACAGAGAGAACTTGGGAAGCTATAGGGAGGCCTGCTATGACTCTCTCATTAGGAGGAATAGGGTTATTAATAGGAAAACTAGTAAACCTATGTGGAAATCTCACTCAGATATCTATGAATGCCAATGGAACTTCGACAGAAGAAGATTTTGAAATTATTAAATTTATTGAGGACAACGCCCCATTTACCATGTTACTAGGAAAAACTTGGATTGATAGAGATCAAGCCAGATGAAAGGAAGAAGAATAAGTTTTGGAGAAGAAGAAACAAGAGTTAAAAGATTTTGTGACTAGAAGGATCACACACTTGATTGAAGAACAGGAGAACAGATCAAAGTTATTTAACACTAGAGGCTCAGATGTCGAAGCTGGAAGAAAATTAGAGGACTCACAAAAGACTGAAATACCTACCCCAGATAAAGAAGAGGTATTACCCTTGAATCCTAGGAAAGAATCTCAACAACGCGTAGTGACTATGTCAAAAGAAGATAAGAATTAGAATGAAAAAAGGAATACTAAGACAAAGCTCACTGGAAATAAGGCTAGGAAGCTAAGTAAGAAAAGGGCTAAGATTGAAAAGTTACAAAAGGTTCCAGAGGGAACTTCACAGAAAGAAAATTTGCAGAATTGGAGCTTCGCCAGGATATCATAACAGTGACACATGGCACTTCACCATAGCGAAGTAATATAGTCATCGGGGAAATTATAATAGTTTAACTGGCACTCTAAATGGATAGAAGGACATTTATGGTGAGACAACTAAAAGTGGTATGAAGAAAAAGCATAGCTGCAGCAAATCAAGGAACAGTTGCTCACAAAGCAACTTGAAGTAAAGGAAATGGTCAAAAGATCACTTTGCTCTGTGACAGTCATGGAAGTAAACACCGAAGAGAAAGTTCCATGACAGGTGGCGCAACTTGAAGAAGTGATCCAGCAGCTACAACAATGCATCGCAGATTTAGAACTACGCACTATGCCCAAAACCCCGCAAGACGTAAGGGACCTAAGAGAAGCAATTTCCCACAATGCAATTGACAGACTAAAAGCTCTTGCCCTAGAATACAAGTAGCTAAGTAACCGCAATGCCCAAACATATGAGAACCTCACCAAGAATCCAAACTTACAGGCACTAGAGTCACAACTCTAGGAAGGGAAGCAACATGTAGACACACTACAAGCGCAGTTGAAGGCCCTGTCGGTCGTAGAAAGAATGAAGTGGTCTCAAGAGAAACTCACTGCCCAACAATAGATCCATACGATTCAAAGCAAAGTTATGGAAGTAACTCAACAACTCCAACCAGTACAAGATAATGCGTGCCAACTATTCACAGAGGTTGAAAGCCGAGGAGAAGAGCTAGAACAGGTTGTCACCACAGCAGAACAATGCCTAGAAGGGCCCGAGAACAACACAGTGATCTAGGAGTTTGTCGAGCAAGAGTTTGTTGCACAGTAGAAATTCAAAGTAGCTTGAGTGAAGCTCGAGGCATTCGAGGAAGAACTAGTGAGACCAGAGGGACTCGAGATGAGTCACTGGTGAGTGTTGGGGGCCTGTTGGCCCTTGACCAAGTTTTGGGAGATTCTTGGTCATGTTGACCTATTTTGGACTTCAACAGTCTATCGAAGGAGGAGAGCAAGACGAAGTGGATATCACGGGATATCGACCCCTTTTTAGGTCCTTTTTTGGGTTTTTGGGATTATGTAATGGGTTTGGGATGTCATCCCATGGGTTTTTACCCATTCTTAGGCCTATTTTATAATGTTTAAATAGATGTCTAGGAAATGTAAGGGAGGGAATCTATGTGATGTTAGGCTGTTATTCAAATGTAAATGTATGCTAAGTGCAAGTAGGGTATGTAAGTGCTTTGTGCATGATTGTAAGATATTTGTAGAGCTAAGTGCAAGTCGTTGTAACAGGCGGTGGAAGGATTTGTGTTGTAACGCAAGGAAGAAGGATATAGCGAGCTACACAGAACTTTTTTCCTATGCGGAGAAGGTTCGGAGGCTCTGTGCATGTAACCTATTGAGAAGATAATAAAGAAGAAGAGTTGGTGGGGGTGAACCACGTAAATACTGTGTTACTCTGCTCTATGTGATGTTCTGATGCATTTATATGTTATTTTCTAAGTGCTTTGAGATGATTAGATAGATCTTCTTATGCTTAGTGCTACTGATATGTGAGAACATTCGATCTGATCTACTTGAATCTTCTTAGTGCTTGATCTGTTAAATCTGATCTATTTGCCTATGCTAAGTGCTTAAATACATTAGATTAGTGTGAATGTTGTGAAGCTCTAGTTTATCAACGAAGTGGATATTGATTTCATATTGAGGAACTGATGGTGCTAAGTGTTTTATTAAGTAGTACAATCACATATTTGTTTCCTAGCTAAGGTTGTAGACACTTGAGTCCTGCAACCACCCCTGCCTCTACCTCGGGTGAGACTTCATCTGCTTCGCAGGTGTTGTCGAAAGGGTCGGTAGTTAGGGTTTTGTTGGTGCATTTTTGTAGCGTTGAACCCTGGGTTTCCTTTTAACCTATCTAGATGCTTTGATTCCATCTCATAGTTAAGGACACATGATGGATCATTCCTGGGATTAATGATTTTATATATTTTAGGAACCAAACTAAAAGTCACTACTCTGGCTTGGGAACTAGTTAACAACAGCGTCATCCACGGAGGTTTATGGAGGTGAGCAAGTTGGCTCATGGTGAGACCTCTTGTTCTTTGGTTTGAAAAACTAAAGACCATTATCCTAGCTTGGTAACCAGAAATGATATTTTCACTTCCGTAAAAACCCCTATGGTCATGATGGACTGGCTCATGATGAGATCTTCTCACTTACAGTTTGGACCTTATGTTCTTTTTAAGCACACAGGTGATCCATTCAAGGGATGAAATTCAACCTCTTTAATGATATTTACTTCAATATGGGGAAGCACGTCTAGAGAGTTCCTTAAGAAAAAGGATGGCATAAGAAGTCTTAAGGTTATCATGATTTTAAAATATTACTCCAGGTTTAGAAACAACTCCTTAATTTCAATATAACCAATGCGGGGCAAGGATAATGGTAACAATCAAAATTTAATATTGACCATCAGAGCATAGTTGTATTTATTTCAAGACCAAAGTTGAACTATCTCAAGTCGTTTGAAAATTAACAGGTATTACCATCTTTAAGTGATGTTTCATCATGATGATTAGTCTCAAACAATAGAATAATGAATCAGAAAGATATATATACAAAATGAGGAAGAAATTCAATCAAAGGTAGAAAAGAAAGCAACACAAAAAGATGAACCAAATCAAATTTTATTGAAGAAATTCAAAACAAGAAGTCAAAATGAACCAATCAAAACAACAGAAATCAAACTTCACAAAATGATTTGGCCAAAAGAAAAACTAGGCCCACCTCTCATTGAGAAAAAGGAAGAACTATAATGTCCAGAGATTTCCGTATAGGCAAGTTTTTTTCTTAAGATAGCAATGCATGAGACGTTATTTTGACCAATGCTTATTATTAAAAGTCACAGAGACTACAAGGAAGTAGAAAAATCCTTAATCATGATGAGTGCAATTATGTGCAGTGGTAAGCTATGCTTGTAAGGGTAAAAATAATGTGAATTAAAGATCAAATCCCTTATCTCTTTATTAATGCTTCATAATATTTGAAAGCATTCAAAAACAATTAATCAAAACAGTTACGAAAAGCAAAGAGAAAGGAAAAAATAGACTTCCCTGACAACATTTAGATGATGGTTCTCTTTGCATAACCATGTGCATTTATAATTGCATTATTGAAAGGAAAAAAAAAATGAAAGGAAAGAAAAACCCAAAAGGAATCTATTCCTACACCTACTCTAACTTCTACATAGACCAAAATGTTAAGTAAAATCATATTTCCAGTGCATCCACAAGAACATATTCAATCCTGCAAGGCATAGAAAGTCGAAAATAAGAATAAAAGAATGTAGTATTTGCATATACGAAAGAAATATATCATGCTTACCTCCCATATATTCATTTAAAAACAAATCAATCACAACCTTACCATTCTTTTGAAACTTCTTGATGTATGAATTCTCCATCCATTCTGCAATCTTGTCATGATATGGGTCATAATCGCATGGAAGAATGTAAGTAAGTTTGGAAACATTGTCAATGTTATGGGGACCTGACATAACCATCAGCCAAGGTTTTAAGTGCCCCATCCTCCTAATAATTATCCGAGTGTTCATCAATTTCTTCACATGGAGGATCTAAAAAACTCATGTCATGCTTACATCCTAGATATTTAGGTAGAAACAAAGCAAGCACAACTTTATCTTTATTATGAAGATTTTTTAGATACAAATCTTCAAGCCATTCTAAGATCCTGTCATAAAAATTAGGATGCAAACTATGACTATGATGAAATGTATATATCAATGGGGAACACATCATAAGAAGATTCATGACATCAATTAGATTATTGGTTTGAACACTTCCTTTGATGAGATGGAATGTTTCAAAATGCGAAGCATAATCATTAAAATTCGAATTAACCAAAGAATGAATATGCAATGTAGAATATTTGATCTCCATAAGAATGAGTGAATTGTATTTTTCAAAAATAAGTCGTGTAAAATCTTCTTGCAACATGTATTTTTTCCATGCGAGTGATGAAAGTGAAAGAGCGTCAAATCCGACTTCATAAATGTTGTGTTTGGAATTAATTTCACCAAATCTTGGCATATCGAAAAGATCTTATTGTGATGGAAAAGACTAAGATATTGTTGGTAAAGTATCATGTCTACCAGAATTTAAGAAGAGATTGGGATATAAAGAGTAAAAGGAATCATAAATGAGCACATGAAATTAATTTCTTGAGTTATGATATTTAACAATTGTATTCTCAATACATTCCTCTTTACTTTCCTTAAAACTTTCACTATGTTTTGGTGATAAATCATTCAACATAATATGATCATCTAAATTTGCCTCATGTATTATAGACAATTCAAAACTTCCATGACAAACATCTAATATTTTATGTGGATAAGATATGATTTGTGGATGAAGGTTTAAGGTTTCTTCTTCAAATTGCAGATTTACATCTCTAATCAGTTTCATAGGAATGTTAGAATACTTAAGATCATTTTCATCACCTAAGTGTTCTTCAATAACTGAATTTAAGTAATGATTAGAGTAAGAGTTAGAAGAATATGGACATTCACCTTGACCCAACATCAATTATTCTTCCACGATGGCCGAGGACTGAATATACAATGATTTAGAGGAAAAACTAGTTTGATTGTCTGTAAGAACCTTTTCAATAGATTCTACCTCCCTTGCTTGTTCAAAATTTTTGGATGGATTCCTCTCGTCCTGCAAACAAAATTCTTCTCACAATTGAGTGATAGGATTTGTAATTGATTCATCATTTGCGATTGAAAATGGTTGGATGGAAAGGGAACAAACATTAGAGAGGAGATTTAGTACAAATGATATGTCATCAAGTTGAAACTTACAGAGAACATGATGACTGCTTGTTAAAAATGCCTCTGGAGATGAATTGTCATTGATTAGCAAAGCCTGAAATTCTTCACATAATTGATTGTAATCATAGATTTCAAAAGCATCTAAAAATTCCTCTACAAATTGAAACCAATCAATAATGTGATATGCTGGAAAAGACTCAAACCAATGTTTAATCCAATAAAAGTAAAAGCTCACAATTTTCATAAAACCTTTAAATCATAAATATCATGCTTGATGCATTTACACGAAAACTTGTTAAGATGGTATTTTGTAGATACATTCCCCCCACCGTCAAAGATGAGTTTGGACAAGTGAGAGATTGTCTCATTAGGAATTGTTGGACAACTACGAGGGGGGGGGGGGTGAATCATTTGTTACTGTGCTTAAACAATTATGACCATTTTAAACTCTTTACAGAACACTCAATAATGATCACAATAATGCAGGGAAGTAAGCAATAGAATATTCAACATCAATCACACACATGAAATATATAGAGACAGATATTTCCTGAGGAAACCCATAAAGGGAAAAACCTCTTCTTCTTGATATGATAAGTAATATTTATTTTCTGTACATTATCATTCTTATGAGCACCAACTCCTTTTGAGGGTACCACCTTTGTTTTATAAGTAGAAACTTGTTGAGAGCACCAACTCTTTGGTTTCTCTATCATCCATTAGAAGGAAGCACCAACTCCCTGAGTGTTCCAGCACCAACTTCAAGTTACACAGGCACCAACCTGTATAATGGAGAACACTAGTTCTCCCTTGCACCACCCTACCACCCTCATTTTTTTTTCTGCAACCATATGGAAGCTACAACTCCCTGTGTTCAAGCACCCACTTGAAACTCTGAGGACAACAAACCTCCCTAGCACCACCCTACCACCCTGAAATATAAATCTTTTCTTTTCATAAATTTATCAAAGTAATATAGTATTGATCAATGGCTTACCAACCTCATCATTGTTCTTCTACAGTGCTCTACTCTATCTGCAATGGTGTCTTCATTATCACATCTTCTTGAGATTTCTGATCTTCTGCTCTGTCTCTGCATGCGCAACTCGACTTTATCTCTCTCTCAGATATGCATCTGTGTTCTATGTATTTATTTTATGCTTTATGCTCTGTGTCTTATTTCCACTCTATGCGATATGCCTCTTTTGTGCATTTCAGATCCTCCTCACAGCATGCTTCCACCTACATGAATAACTATCAAAAGAAGCAACCATATCTTTTTTGTTCTACGTATATTTATCATGCCACATTCTCTGCCACATCATACACCTCACTCTTCGTTCTCTCTAGCGATCATGCTAAGTCTGTTCTTCATCAGTGGCCATTATCCTAAGTTTCTTTGGCTTCTCTGGCAGTTACAGTCTTCGACGCTTTTCCATCTGTCAATTGTCTCTATGATGAGTCTTCATCTACTGGTAGTTAGCTTGAGACTCTTCAGTTCCTCTGGAAATCACCCTGAAGCTCTTTGAATTCTCTGGCGGTTATGCTCAGTGTGTTCATCATCAGTGGGAGTTATCCTGAGATTCCTTGGGTTATTTGGCAGTTGAACCTCTTCGTCTTCTCTGTCAGTTATAGCCATTCGTCTTTGGCTTCTTTGGATTCTAATCCCCTTCCTTCACGTGACCACTCACAGTGACCCAATCTCCTATTAAAAAGGTTCTGCCCGATCTCAGTCTAGTGAGTTCTAGCTCTTTTTCACGATATGACCTTGGGCTATGAACTTCACGTGACCACGCGATTGTGGGTGCGTCCATAGGCGGTTTGAGGGAAACCCTATTTTTGCCCCACAATTCACTACGAGCCTCCACGCATCATTTCTCCAAAACAATGGTTTCGATTGCGGCCCACTCATGAAAAATTAAGACCCGATCATGTTCTAGCCCCACAATGCGACGAGATCGTCGATCTTACAATCTTGATGGTGATCCTAAAACAGGGGGATCAGATCGGATGGTTTATTTCATGGAAACAAATCAATGGTCAGATTTGATCCTTACACTCATCCTTTCATTGTTCAATCCAATAGCTAGGACTTAATCAAACATTGAGATGGACGGTTTTCGGAACTTCACCCTTCGAAACTTCAAAATTTCAACTTCTCAAAATTACACTATCCTTCCACTGTACTATTATCAACGGTTGAGAATAAACCCAAAGTGATATTTCATATCGGACGACTTGTGTTCTTGCTGACATGGTCTACCACATGTCCTTTCTAAGGTGTTCTGTTGATGTGGGTGAGACGTGTAGGAAGTGTAGTGGAATGTGGAGGTAGAGTGAAGTAGTGGAGTGTGATGTGTAGTGGGTAGTGGAGTGTGAATTCATAGTGCAGAGGTGGTATGTATGAGTGGTTTGGTGGTTTACTCGGAGGGGTGGTCAAGCGGTAAGTGGTAATGAGAGAGGCGGGTCCAAGTTAAAAGAATGGTAACATGTATGAGGGTCCCACAAGGAAAATACCACCAACTCATACCCCCCCTCCCATGGTTAAAGGAAGAAATATTGGGGGGGTTCGATATGCCCTATCAACCATAGATCTAAGTTCTTGATTATCGGTTGCTAAGATTAGCATGCCCTTTACCCAAATTATCATGTCTTTACACTTTAGAATGATATGACGGCTGTGATATTCTTCGGATTATCTGATGGTCGAGAACGTATTTCGTCTCTTCGGGTCTCCAGACTTCGGAGATTTCAAATCTCAAACTGATGTCTTGAAGTGATATTTTTTCTGGAGAGTAACCTCCTCACATATTTATACCCAAAATGAATGATGTTAGTTGGATCAGGATCTTATATCAATAGCCCAATCTTTCTGTGATACAACTTTCTATCTTATCTTTTCCTTCCACTTAGAATGATCCAACGACTGACGAAAATTTGTGTTTGATCCGACGTCTGACGGGTATTTGGATAATCAAATTCTCAACTCTTTAGCCATGTTTAACTTACCCTTCAATTAATTCGATGCGACAGTCGAAGGATATTCGGGTGATCGTGATCTCAGATCTCATATCTTAGCCCTTGCTTATCTTGTCCTTCCACTAATTCAATACGACGGTCATCGCATTTTCTCCAGATCTGATGCTCCACATTCATTTTGGATTTCAGGCTTCGCGTAATTCAACTTTCAAGTTGCCAATTATTCCGAAGTGAGATTCCTCGAATGGTAACCTCCTCGCAAATCCACTGGATCTAACAGTTGTTGGTATTTTGGATCGGTGATCCAATGACCATTGTCGCTCTTCCTCCTGAGCCTTTGATCTCTTCGACTTAGAATATTTTCTAAGTGTTCACGGGTCTCGACCTTTTCTCCTCCTGCGAGTCTGTCTCTTGGACCTTGTCTGCAATTCTGGAAACTGCTATCTCTTTTGAGCTTTCTTTTCTTTGCATATTATTCTCTTCTCCTCTTGAGCCTATGATTTTCCTGTAAAACATTGACGTTGTTTTTCTTGCAATCAATCAAAAGCACACACTTTCCTGTAAAACATGCCAACAATATCCCCCTTTGGCATTGATGGAAACCATAAAAGGTTGTTGCTTGGACCTCCAACTGTATCATCCAGACCACTCCTTTTCTCCCCCATTGACATCAATGTCAAAGAAAACATGCTCCCCCTGAGCTATTGCAGTACTTTGCAGAGGTATTAGATATTCAACCAACACATACTCCCCCTAACAGGATGGACTCTCTTAGGTTGATAATGGGGTCACGCCCAACTTCTGGTGTAGATACTCAAACTGAGATTTTTCAAGCAGTTTAGTGAAGATATAAGCAATATGATCTTTGGATGGAATATAATGCAAAGAAACAACAGTGTTGGTCACCTGTTCCCTCAAGAAGGTATACTTGATGTGTATATGCTTGGTCTTGGAGTGAAATACAATATTATTTGACACACTTATTGCACTAGTATTATCACAATGAATTGGGATAGGTGCAGTATAATTTACCTTCAATTCTGCAAGTGTTTAAATCATCCATAATACTTGGGTGCAACAAGTGGTAGCTGCAATGTACTTAGCTTCTGTAGTCGATAAGGAAATGGAACCTTGCTTCTTTCTCAACCATGCTACAAGATAATCTCCTAAGAAGAATGCACCTCCACTCATGTTTTTCCTTTCATCCATGCAGTTATCCCAATCAGCATTTGAATAGACTAATAATTGAAAATTTTGATTCCTAGGATACCATAGGCCATAGGTCATTGTTCCTTTCAAATATTTGAATATTCTTTTGACGGCTATCAAATGACTCTATTTAGGTGCAGACTGATACCTTCCTACCATTCCAACAGCATGCATTATGTTTGGATGAGATGTTGTGATGTACAACAAGTTGCCTATCATAGACCTATATGAACTCTGATCAACATTAGGTGAGTCACCATCCTTGCTTAGCTTGCATCCAGTGACAATAGGTGTGCTCACAGGTGTAGAATCTTCCATTTGAAACCTTTTCAATATTTCTCTTAGATATTTCTCCTGAGAAATAAATAGTCCTTCGTACCTTTGAGTAATTTTCAAACCAAGAATAAATGATAGTTCCCCTATCATAGACATTTCAAATTCAGACTGCATTGCATAAGCAAACCATTCTACCAATGAAGCATTATTACTTTTGAAGATGATGTCATCTACATAGACAAACACAATGAGAAAATCATTACCCTTTGTTTTGATATTTAGATTGTTGTCAATTGTTCCTCTCTTGAACCCTTTGTCTTGAATATACTTATCCAGTCTGTAGTACCAGGCAAAAGGAGCTTGTTTCAACCCATATAAGGCTTTCTTCAGCTTGCAAACAAAGTCAGGGTTATCTGACAATTGAAAACCTTCTAGTTGTTCCATATAGACTTCTTCTGTTAGATCTCCATTTATAAAATATGACTTTACATCCATTTGATACACTTTAAACTTCTTATGATAAGCATAAGCAAGAAACATTTTAATAGCTTCTAATCTTTCTACGGGCGAAAATGTTTCATCAAAATCAAGTCCTTCTATTTGAGCATACCCTTTACAAACCAATCTGGCTTTATTACTAAAAACATTTCCTTGTTCATTCATTTTATTCTTAAACACCCATTTGGATCCAATTACATTCTTATCTATCGATCTAGGAACAAGCTCCCAAGTATTGTTCTTCTCAATCTGATCCAGTTCCTCGTTCATTGATTTTAACCAATTTACATCTTCATTGGATTCATTGAAGTTCTTGGGTTCCACCATGGATATGAAGGCTATATGTGATTTCTCGATGCCTTTGATTATCCTTCTCCTGGTTTGTGCACCTTTGTATTTCTCACCAATTATCTGACTTGCAAGATGATTCTTTTGAGTAATTCTGGAGGAAGGGTTTGATGTTGTCTACTGATTTGACTCTTCCTGAGTGTTTGTATATTCAACTGACTTGGAGTCTTCTTTTTATAATTCTTGTACCTATTCATGTTCAACTTCAACTATATCCTTTATGGTTGATTCAATTTTGCTCACCTCTCTTACTGGGATTCCTTCATCAAATTTAATGTCAATACAATCAACCAATTTATGCAACCTCTTATTATAGCATTTGTATCCTTTACTATTTGTAGCATACTGTAAGAAGATGCCTTCATCAACCCTGTCATCATACTTGCCAAGGTTTTCATTATTATTCCTTATGTAGCACTTACTCCCAAAGACTTTGAAGTATTTGATTGAAACAGGTGTTCCATACCATAGTTCATAAGGTGTCTTGTCACTGTGTGGTCTGAGGTGAGCTTTGTTAAGAATATGGATTGTTGTGTGTATTTCTTCTACCCAGTGGGTTGACCAATGTTCGTCTCATTCATCATTGACTTGGCCATTTTTTTAATTGTTCTTTTTTGCTTCTCAACTACTCCATTTTGTTGTGGAGTTCTTGGGATTATGTATTCTCTTTTGATCCCATGTTTATCATAGAATTCCTTGAAATCACTTGACATAAATTGTCCTCATCTGTCTGATCTTACAACTTTTAATTTGTTCCCTGTTTGATTCTCAGTTAAAGCCTTAAATATATAAAATTTCTCAAATCCTTCATCTTTTTCTTTGAGAAAAGAAACCCAAGTGAGTTTGGAGTAATCATCAATGATCAGCATGAAGTAGTTTTATTTCCTTGTGCCTTCCTGTCTTGATGGTCCACATAAATCCATATGAACTAATTGAAGTGGTTTCTCTGTTGAAGTAGAGCTCTTGGGTTTAAATTGTGTCCTGGTTAGCTTTCCTACCTGGCAGGGTTTACACAAAGAATCTTGTGGCTTTGATATTCTTGAAAGACATTTTACTACCTCAAGATTCTTGAGCTTGATTAAGTCGTCAAAGTTTAGATGTCCAAGTCTCCTATGCCATAACCAGCCTTCATCATGTTTTCTTAGATGACACCCTTATCTATCTTCTATCAATACATATACATTATTATTTGTCCTTATACCTTTATCCAACACTTTTCCTGAGTTTACAGACTTTATCTTACAATCTTTGGAAGTGAACACCACTTCACATCCTCTGTTACACATTTGACTTACAATGAGAAAATTATGTTTTATCTCATCTACAAGTAGAACATCTTGGGATTTTCCTTTACCATTTCTCAAACTCACCATCCCTTTACCCTTGATTTTACCTGGTTCATCATTTCCAAAGGTCACATTTCCTGTTTTTCCTTTACTTATAGACAAAAACTTATCCTTGTCTCCAGTCATGTGCTTGGAACATCCACTGTCTATATACCATGGGTATTTTGTTTTTTGAGATGAAAGTACAAGACCACATTTTTCACTATCTTTATTTTTCCATGTGCTGGCATTTCTGGCTAATGGTTTTATCCTTGGATCTGCTTTGTAATTATTCAAATGGAAATTTGCATCTTTGTGGCCGAAGTTATGATAGTTATATCATTCGATCTCATTGTTCAATAGGTCAAAGTGATTGGTGCAACTTTGTCTACTCATTAGTTGTTTAGTTCTATGTTGCAAAGATTGGTTATTTCTTGATTTCCTCAGTTGCGTGTCTCTAAACTTAATTTGACAATTTGCAATCTTATGACCAAAATTAGAGTAGTAAAAATAGTAACCATGGAAGAAATTTTGGTACCTGAAGGATGGCCTTCTTCTTGGCATTTGTTGCTCCATCTTCTGATATATTTTTTTTTATTAGGGTTCATCTTGTCTTTATTAGCTTCTGGTGACAGAGTACTCACATGGTCTGATTGTCTACTGACTTGGAACTTGCTCATCTTTACTGGCTCTTTGCTTTCTGGCCGTTTTCTACTTGAACCACTTACATAGCCTAAACCAGACTTCACCAAAGGAGATCTTTGTTTTCTCGAAATTTCATTTAGTTATGTTGAGGCTTTAATGCTTGGAAGATTTTGGAGATACAATGCTTTAAACTTCTCCATCTCTTTTCTAGTTTTTACTACCTCTTATTCCAAGACTTCACATCTTTCCTTCTTCTTTGATAATTGTTGTTTCAAAATGTCCTCTATTTTCTTTTCTTCTTCTAATTCCACTTTTAGAAGGGAAAAATCTTCATTAGGTTTTTTACTATCTTTCTCGAACTGTATCAACAATTGTTTTTGCTTTCTCTTATTAAGTCTGAGTATGTCAATATTCCAAAGCATTGATCAACTCTCCTTCCAAGTTAACCACAGCTTCTTCATCATCAAGATCACTTATTATTATTTTATTATCATAATCCTCTTTGGCCATAAGCATGAATTCGTTTACCTTATCTTCACAAGAAGAGTCACTATCTATGTCTCCTTAAGAGTCATCATTGTTTACACACAAACTTTTCTTTTTACCAAATCTATTGGATTTGTACTTCTCTTCACCTTCAGATTTATGGCCCTTCTTCTTGTGTGGACACTTAGATGCAAAGTGACCTGTATTTCCACAGTCAAAATATTTGAAGGGCAACTTGCCTTGGTACTTGCTTGATCCTTTCTTTAGTCTTCTCATAATTTTTGCTTCAATTTCATCAGGCTCATAATCCTCACTCTTATATGCTTTAAATGATGCTTCTCTAGTGGTGGGTTTATCCTTACTAATCCCCATTTCATAAGAAGTTAGAGTTTCTAGAATTTGATCAATAGACAAGGTCTTAAGATCATTTAGTTATTCTATTGCAAAAAATTTTGGATTAAATCTATTTGGTAGAGATATTAAAATATTCTGAACTAAAAATACGTCTTTAATTTTCTCACCAAGACCCTTCATGGAATTCACAAGCTCCTCAACTCTTAAGAAAAAATTATTTATTGTTTCATCTTCATTCATATTTAGTTGTTCAAACTGTAATCTGTAGGTTTGAAGCTCGAAATCCTTTACCTTCTCATTACCTTCATAATTGCTAATGAATTTGTCCCACATTTCTTTGGCAGATTCTAAGTGCATAAATTTTACAAATTTTGTTTCTGCAAGCCCACTCGGAATAGCATTCATAGCCTTAGCATTGAAGTTGAATTCTATATTTTCATCCTTATTAACTAGTACAACTGGCTTTACATAACCAGTCTCTACCACATCCCAGACATCTGCACCTAAAGAGATTATGTAGGTTATCATTGTAACTTTCCAAAAGCCAAAGTTTGTTCCATTGAATAGGGAGGGATTATTGGTTGAAGTTCCTTCATGACTTGTCATGTTTAATCTTATTGATCTACCTTTAAATAAAAGGAACCGGATCTGATGCCAATTGTTGGACAACTGAGAGAGGGGGGGTGAATCAGTTGTTACTGTGCTTAAACAATTATGCCCATTTTAAACTCTTTACAGAACACTCAATAACAATCACAATAATGCAGGGAAGTAAGAAATAGAATATTCAACATCAATCACACACATGAAATATACATAGATAGATATATCCTGAGGAAACCCATAAAGGGAAAAATCTCTTCTTCTTGATATGATAAGTAATATTTATTTTTTGTACATTATCATTCTTATAAGAACCAACTCCTTTTGAGGCTACCACCTCTGTTTTACAAGAAGCAACTTGCTGAGAGCACCAACTCTCTAGTTTCTCTAGAACCCACTAGAAGGAAGCACCAACTTCCTGAGTGTTCCAGCACCAAATGGTTGGAAGAACCAACTTCCAGTTACACAAGAACCAACCTGTATAACAGAGAACACTAGTTCTCCCTTGCACCACCCTACCACCCTCATTTTTTTGGCTGCAAATAGATGGAATATGCAACTCCCTATGTTCAAGCACCCACTTAAAACTTTGAGGACAATAGTCCTCCCTAGCACCACCCTACCACCCTGAAATATAAATCTTTGTTTTTCATAAATTTTTCATAGTGATACAGTATTGATCAATGGCTTACCAGCCTCATCATTGTTCTACTACACTGCTCTTATCTACCTGCACTAGTGTCTTCATTCTTGCATCTTCTTGATATTTCTGATATTCTTCTCTGTCTCTGCATGCACAACTCAGATTTCTCTCTCTCTCTCTCAGATATGCATCTATGTTCTATGTCTTTCTTCTGCACTTTATGCTCTGTGTATTATTTCCATTCTATGCACTATACCTCTTCTATGCATTTCAGCTCCTCCTCATAGCACGCTTCCACCCACATGAATAACTCTCAACAGAAGAAACCATCTCTTCTTTGTTCTGCATATATTTATCATGCCAAGTCCTCTATCAGATCATACACCTGACTCTTCGTTATCTATGGCAATCATGTTGAGTTTGTTCTTCATCACTGGTCGTTATCCTGAGATTCTTTGTCTTCTCTGGAAGTTACAGTCTTCGACGCTTTTCCATTTTTCATTTGTCTCTATGATAAGTCTTCATCTTACTGGTAGTTACCTCGAGACTCTTCAGTTCCTCCGGCAATCACCCTAAAGCTCTTAAAATTCTATGGCAGTTATGCTCAGTGTGTTCATTATCAGTGGGTGTTATCCTAAGATTCCTTGGCTTCTCTGGCAGTTGAAACTCTTCATCTTCTCTGTCAATTATAGCCAGTTGTCTTTAGCTTCTTTGGCTTCTAAGCCCCTTCCTTCACGTGATGACTGGTGGTGACCCAATCGCCTATTCAAAAGGTGCTTCATGATCTCGGTCTAGTGAGCGCTAGCTCTTTTTCATGATATGACCTTGGGCTATGAACTTCACATGGCCACGCGATTGCGGGCGTTTCCATAGGAGGTTTGAGGGAAACCTGCTTTTCATCTCGCAATTCACTACGAGCCTCCACGCATCCGTTCTCCAAAACCATGGTTTCTATTGAGGCCCTCTCATGAAAAATTAAGACCCAAGCATGTTCTAGCCCCGCAATGCAATGGGACCATCGATATTACAATCTTGACAGTGATCCTGAAATGGACGGATCAGATCAGATGGTTTAATTCATGGAAACAAATCAATGGTCAAATTTTATCCTTACACTCATCCTTTCATTATTCAATCTGACAGCTAGGACTTAATCAAACATTGATATGGACGGCTGTCAGAACTTCTCCCTTCGGAACTTCATAATTTCAACTTCTCAAACTGACAGTATCCTTCCAATGTACTATAATCAATGGTTGAGAATACACCCGAAGTGATCTTTCAGATAGGATGACTCATGTTCTTGTTGACGTGGTCTGCCACATGTCTTGATGAGGTCATCTGCTGACATGGGTGAGATGTGTAGGAAGTGTAGTGGAATGTGGAGGCATAGCGCAGTAGTGGATTCTGACGTGTAGTGGGTAGTGGAGTGTGACGTCAGAGTGCGGAGATGGTATGTATGAGTGGCTTGGTGGTTTACTCAGAGGGGGGGTCAGGCAGCAAGTGGTAATGAGCGAGGGGGGTCCGAGTTAACAGAAAGGTGACATGTATGAGGGTCCCACAAGGAAAATACCACCAACTTGGACCCCCCCCCCATGGTTAAAGGCAGAAAGCTCGAGGGGTTCTGATATGCCCTATCGACCATAGATCTGAGTCCCCGATTCTTGGCCACTTAGATTAGCATGCCCTTTACCCAACTTATCATGTCCTTCCACTTTAGAATGATCTGATGGTTTTGATCTTCTTCGAATGATCCGATGATTCAGAATTTATTTTGGCTCTCCAGGTCTCCAGACTTCAGAGATTTCAAATCTCAAACTGACTCCTTGAAGTGAGATTTTTTCTGGAGAGTAACCTCCTCACATATTTATACCCAAAAAAAATGGCGTTCATTGGATTAGGATCTTATATCAATGGCATGATCTGTCTATGATGCAACTCTTTGAGCTTATCTTGTCCTTCCACTTAGAATGATCCAACGACTGACGAAAATTCATGTTTGATCCAACGGCTGACGGGTATTCGGATAATCAAATTCTCAACTCTTTAGCCCCATTTAAATTACACTTCAATTAATTTGATCCGACGGTCGACGGATATTCGGGTGATTGTGATCTCATATCTCATCCCTTGCTTATACTGTCCTTTCACTAATTCAATCTGATGGTCATCGCATTTTCTCCAGATCTGATGATCCACATTCATTTCGGATTTCAGGCTTCGGGTAATTCAACTTTCTAGTTGCCAATTCTTCCAAAGTGAGATTCCTCGAATGATAACCTCCTTGCAAATCCACTAGATCTAATGGTTGTTGTTATTTTGGATCGGTGATCCAACGTCCATTGTCTCTCTTCCTCCTTATCTTTTTATCTCTCCAACTTAGAATATTTTCTGAGTGTTCACGAGTCTTGACCTTTGCTCCTCCTGCGAGTATGTCTCTTTGACATCGTCTGGAATTCTGGAAACTACTATCTCTTTTGAGCTTTTGAGCGTTTGCATATTGTTCGCTTCTCCTCTTGAGCTTATGTTTTTCCTGTAAAACATCAATTTTATTTTTCTTTCCATCAATGACAAGAACACGCTTTCCTGTAAAACATGCCAACATGAATATCAGGTAATGAGAAGTGGAAAGCATGTTCCAACACAGTGATTTGGGAAGGAGCCATGAAAAATTAAGAAATTGAAGAAATTGACTCCAAATAGTTAGCTTGTCATCTAACCTTCCTTCTAGTGAATTATAAGAAACCACAGAAGAAGAATTATAAATCTAGAATTATGACAGGCTGAGGGGTGAAACATTTAATCATTAAATTTACCTCGACCCTCCTTCTAGCGCCATTTGTTGACGAGAGTTTATGACACACTGTCAACTGGAAGGTTAGATCCAGACCGAGTTTGTATTATTAACCCAATTCATTTGGTATGATCTAACCCGATGGGTTTAATGGATCTGTTAGCCAACTAGGGTCCTAAAAACAATAAAAAGAAATAAACTAATCTAAAGCTATGATTCTAACAATCGATATACTAATTACAAAATGTTAAGCTAATAGTGTTACTATACAATGATTATATACAAATTGCGAGGTTTGAATAAAATCTTGCAAAAATAGTTGTTTGATAAAGTTTTTGAACAAGGTCAAATATGAATAATACTCTTTTTGGTGTTTAAGGATATTAAACAAGTAAATACTAAGAGAATACGATTGAAACAATGACACAAAAAAAGTCAAAGCTAATTAATGCAATCATTGTTTCATTCATAAACAACTCTGAATAAAAGAAAGAAATGCATCTACTAACCTCTAACTGATCAGCCATAAAACTCTAAGTTCATTTTCCTGCGTTGTATGATCTTTTGTTTGTCCTGTATTAAGATGAAACCTATGACAGAGACAATCATAGAACTTCCTGAAGAAATTCAAGGAAGTATTTCATGTTTTGGAGTGAATTTATAACAGCAGAAAAATAACTAATTAAATATCATGTGACCTCAAGATAACCAAAAACTGAGGACAAAAGAAATCTCAATCCTGAGCATTTATGTTATCAATCATTTAATATCATAAGTAAACTCAAAAATAACTAAATAATTGATCGATCAAAGGTACAAACTAGACCAACAGATCATGGACGACATTTAATAATCAGCGATATGAAATATCATGTGAAGACAAGACTAAACCTAAATAAACACTAATAACATCTCATAACATAGAAATAATAGGAGAATACAATGAAACAAGCATTGCACGGTTCACACAAGTCTAAAGCCAATGGTAAATTATTTTCCCATATCACTTCCACCATCATATGTCCATTCTGTAATCTAGAAAAAGTTGTCCACTCTCACAGTTTCAAACATCCCTTTTAAATCTCAACAAAGAGTAGTGATCCCATATCTTAAGATAGGTTCAGATCTCACAAAAATAATATCGGTTTTAACAGCAAATTCGAGTTTGTTTGATAATAGGATAATTCATCATAAAATAGCATGAGTTTGTTTATAATGATCCTGTCCTAATACTATTTAACAGATGTAAAACAAATTATGTTCAAAACTGAATCCATGACACACAACTGAAGTATATCAACATCTGCTTCCTCCATATTAATCCTTGGTTTATGAGCTGGAAACTTCTTTGACGAATTTAGGCGAAATCTGGAAAATTACACTTCAAAGAACGACCTGTACCTGCTAAACCATTCACCATTTATGGAATATTCTCACGAGTAATCTAAAGAAACCCATTTTGCAAGTGATTTTCAGCGGTTTCTCAAAATTCTTCACCATTTTCCCGTAATGTGCCCCGCAAAATTACCTCTTCATTCTGTTGTGGATGAAATCTTGAAAAATCAGCCTTGAAGATTCACTTGCAGATCCTAGAATATGTCATTTATGGAGAAACCCTTCTAGGTATAGGTAAATAGACCTTTTTCCCGGATGGGTTTTCGACGGTTTCCCAAAATTATTCTTCATTTGTTTGTAAATTGGTTTCAAAATCCGCCCCCTGTGGAATGACGGGAATCCCCAAACCTGCTATTTTTTATTCTTTCTTTGATGCGATAATAGCCAAACAATTTATGATCTGTTTGCATATCCAATTTGACGTCATGTAAAAATACCACATTCTTTAGCACTTGATTTCGTAGGGCACATGAATATCCTCGAGCTTATCACCGGGTCAAACGATAACAAATTACTCCTTAAAAATAATCAATGAAAACAGAATTAACTAACCACTAACTATTAAGAGGATAGCCATATAATCGTAGTCAAGATTCGCAATACCATTCAGATATATATTGATCAAAAATCCCAACGCATCAATCATTTAACCATTTTAAGAATGGTTGTGAGTGTTATTGGTATCTAAAGCATGCATGTTTCAATATGATCCCAATATTTAATGAGAGTGACATGTGCAATGGTAACCACATCACCAAAGTGTCGATGATGTTGCACCATGTTTATGGTGCGTTGGCTCAAAATGCATTGTTCAAAGCTTGAAAGTTTTGACCCCATATATAACATGTGTTTTTTCCATAAGATTTCTATGTTGAGTTCCATGCCAATTCGAACATATGATAATTCAAGTATCGGAATAAAGGTTGAGATAAGGTTCTTATATACTTGGTATTACAAGATTAAGTGAGATCATTACAACCTTATGGAGGCATTAGCATCATCCAACCCTTGTGTCATTTGATAATTATTCATGACCCCTCTTTTTTATAGAAAAGGGGTTATGTAGGATGTCATCAATAATAAAATTTCAAACATTTTGTGTTATACTAACTAGATCCTTTTGATATCATTCAAAGCTTGTGATAAAAGGTCATGTAAATCATTTCAAACCAGTCTTGGAACAAAAAGAGTTTCAAATAGCCAAATTATGTATCTTGCTTTCAATCAATCATGAAACCTTCTAGAAACACAAGACATGAGCCATATAAAATTCTGGAAACACAACTCATCCAAGCCATAAGATCCTTCAATCAACATGATAGTCATTACTAGCCAGAATTAACTGAAAATCGATTATGTAACTCATTGTAATTGGCAAGATTCAAACAAAATTATGAAACCATAGACTTTCATGGCAGAGCTCATAATTTTTAAGACATTTGTGTATCATATTGTGTATTACCGCATATATGAGTATGTCTCTGATACATTCAAATTTGACCTAATGTGAACAAATTTCATATAAAAAGATGTGTCGCCATAAGCTTTCGCACCTGTAAGGTCATTGTTACTTTTCCATATTTCCAACCAAGACATTCTTAAAGTTCACAAGCAACAATGATATACAACAGAAAAATTCAATAAGAGGTAGTGACAAATTCCCAAATCATGAAGTTCATTCATTGGCATCAAAACTTTGTAGAAAACGAAATGAAATAGTGTTTGAATTTATTGTTGGAAGTCATGAAATTCAAACCAGAAAAAATGAAAGAATACAACATTAAGACCACAAAAATATATAAATGATAACAATAAATAAAATCATATATACATGCCAAACAATGAATTTAAAAATCTCATGTTGTAAATTAAGTTATTCATAAAAATACTGAAAAC
>ML850826.1:0-15828 GCA_009831015.1 Picea engelmannii
TTTGAGATATTTATTGCATGTTGATATAATACAAGGATTGATTTGCACATTGAATGCTCTTATATCTTGATGTACTTATTGAAGAAGTGATTTTGTCTTTGTTTGATAATCATTGACTTCGTCAATAATTATATCTAATCATTTGCTCATATATATTTGAAGATAGTCATTAAATTGAAGTACTAACCCACCGCAAGCACACATTCTAGTTTATTTGTCTTGTCTCGCAAACAGGTGCCTTCCAGTGGAACAATATCTTCTTTGACTATCTCTATTGGCAGTAACCTGTGAAAGGGATTCTTTGACTTTGATCCATTATACTTTTAGCCCTTCATAAATCCAGATTGCTTAGGGACGTCTCCCTTGGACTAGCCATCCTGAATAGAAAGAGCTCCCCATCAAGGTGACAGTGGGTGGGGAAGCTCCTGTTACGTCGGTTTTAAGCCTTGACTCAAGCTGCCTAAACCCTTCCTACAAATCGTGCGATAACAAATCCTTTCAAGGCTATCCTCACCAACTCTGAATCCGATATGACCTCCCCAATTGCAGCCAACTCATCTTTCACTTGAGCTACTCGGGTAAGATAAGAAGACACACTCTCCCCCTTACCTATCTTGGTATCATGCAGCTTATCCTTCAAGGCCATCTTCCAGTTTTCATTCTTCGCCTCAAATAACTTCTTAAGTGCATCCCACATCTCTTGAGTTGTCTTCTTCTCAGCCAAGTGTGGTATAAGGTCGTCCTTCACTCCATCTAGAATAATTCTCTGAGCTTTGGCCTCCTTTACCTTATGTAAATCCAAAGCAACAGGATCTGTTGTGGGAGCCACAACAACAGAACTGACATAGTTCCAAATCTTGTTCTCATTGAGAACAACTGACATCTGGACCTTCGACTGCAAACAGTTGGAAATTCCATCCAGCCGATCCTCAAATCTAATGCATGCAGCCATATTCCCTTTCACTATTCAAAGGAAAACAAACAACAGATTTCTCCCTTCAAACTTGCCCAAAAATCTCACTGTTCACTGTCACTCAGAGCCCAAGCTCTGAAACCATGTAGAAATTTAATGACAAAATCAGCAAGTAAATAATTTTGTCATACACTTAGCAACCTAGAGATAATTGTATTCTATGAACTCTGAAATGTCTAAACCCACATTCAGAAATTACCAGAAGCAAAAATACACATTGCTAAGCAATTTTGCAGCAGAATAAACACAATGAACAACAACCATTCAACTCAGAAAAACTCAGAAATTTACGCAATGCCAGGGAAAACTCCAATGTGGGGAAACCCAATGAGAGAGAGAGAGAGAGATTTATTATTCAACTCCAGGTATGTACATATCAGCAGCAATAAATATCAGTTCCAACGAGAGAAATCCACTTACAACACACTAAAACAGCCCCCAAATATTTTGCCTCTAAAAACGTGCCAAGTTTGTACTGTTGTACGACCTTCCCAAAAAACAACACCTTGAAAAGTGTGCCCACAGTCTGTTGTATGGATTGATCTGTACAACCCAGCAGCAGCAAGAAAAACCCTTCAACAACCTCGAAAATTGTGCCACTCCTTGCCTCGATTTTTGTGTCCTCTTTCCCTTGTTGTACGGATCCATACAGTATGGCCTCCAACAGCAGAAAAATAACTTAGCACTCATACAGAATTATTCCCTTGATATTTGTGCCCAATATCTCTTGGGAAATGCGCCCTCTTTGTTGTCCTAACTTCCCTCTCTCAAGCTTACTCAAAAATCTGTCTCAATCTCCTCCTCTCTTCCTCAATGTATTGCACACTACCCAATGCATTCTCTTATAATCTGAAAGTGACCCTTCACCTTCTCCAACCCTAGATCTAATGGCCAAGATTTAATCTTTCCTTTACAAGATCAAGGGTCATGATTCATTCCCTCCAAAATAAATCACTTTAAATATTAAAGTACATTTTCACTTTATAACATAAGTGCACTTTATGAGATAAAGTCACTTTAATATTAGAAGGTACACTTTATTAAAAAATCACTTTAATAAAATAACCACTTTATCACAACTTTATAAAGACCCATAACAAAGTCAAGACTCTAGTAGAGTAGGTACAAGGTAACTTCCGCATACAAGAAACACGTGCGGAGTACCTCTCGAGCTAAAAAGCTAACATTGCTAACCTAGTCTAGAGATACTAACAGCTGACTTGTTGCTGTCATAATCATTGCTATAGCCATCATTTGCATCTTATATCAGCCTTATTAACCATCTTAAACTAACCCAAAAATTGTATGAAGGCAAGGTGCTATCAATATATGCTAAAGTTTTTGTTTAATTGCCTATACAAAGTTCATTTCTGAAGCTCAATTACTACTGTCATAACTTATCTCTGCTGCTGTTATAGTTATCATTGGCAGTCTGTTTAAATTCAATTGCTGGTTGATACATTTAGAGAACTCACATAAGACAAAGTAATATCATTGATGCTTTTTAATACATGTTCACATTGTCTACACAAGTGTGTTCTTGTTGATATAAATTGCAGCTGTTATTATTTACTCGTTGCTATCATTTACTTGTCATTAGCTGTATATACAGACTGCCAGCATATATTCACAAGTTCACTGTCTTTTTGAAGCATTATTATCAAATGTTATTGCCTTTAACGTTTGTTGTTGTATTGGTAAGCGACAGGTGCACTTTATAATATATATTCCTTTTGCTTCATCCTTTCAAGACTTAAACATGACTTGAGCGACCTAGAGAGAGAGGTGGTTTACTTATTATTTATTTCCCTTCATCAACCCACTAGGTCTAAGGACGTCTCCCTTGGAGTAGGTCTTTCCTCCTAAATAGAAAAGGGTATCATGTTGGGGTGACAGTGACAGTGACATGATTACCCTCGTGTTACACCAATCTCGGCCTACTTGCCTTTAGGATTTGGGCAAGTACAGATTGCGCAATAACAGTCAACTTAGACTCAAACTCAGACGAGTTGATCAGTTTCACCTCTAAGGGTATGGACTTAGCCTCCAAACCAGCCCAGGGATTGGTTCATTACTGAATCATCTGATTCAATGTACAAGCCAGCTTGTTTAGTACCAAACCAGTCCAACTTAGTCGAGTTCGTATCTACTTGGCCAAGTCCGTACCTACTCAGTTTCCTATGGGCCACAACACTGTTTGGGGGGGGGGGAACAATTTGCTTGACAGAGAGTGACACAGGCCAACCTAGAATGATAATATGAAATTCTTAAAGTAAAATTTTTCATTTTATTTATATTTCCCCAAAAATTTTCATTTTCTTTGCATTTCCCTTCAATTTCTTTATATTTCCCTTTATACCCTTTTACTTAAATTTTTTATATTATCATTGTTTTAGGATGTTTGAGAGGGGTTCCAAGATCCAAACTCCTCATATGATGAAATAGAATTTCACATCCCATCCAAAATTTAGCAAACTTCGCATTTTTCAAAATTCCAGCACACTGAATTGCACCAAACCAAAGACAAGTTCACTAAACCATCAAAAGACACCAAATGTCACCCTACCCTTCTACAACATACCACCTGTGAAATATAGACTTGCTAAAAACAGACATGCCAAAAATAGTAGTTCAAACATCAAACTCCTATAAAATAGGAGTTCTAAAATATGAAAATAACTACTGCAATTACTGAGTAGAAGGCCTGCTATAGATCCTATTATATTGGATGATATTGATCCAATGTAGAGGAGACTCACCCAGCAAATTTTGATCCCGATATTGATGACTTGGGGTCGTTTGGTTTAGATTCAGATCCACTAGTAGGAGTAGCACCAAGCCTGGCAGGCAGTAGTCATGCTTCTACTAGTACTATTGCAGTGGCAGATGTCCCTGAAGAGTCCAACGAGTCTGAACCAAAGGATGGAATTGTAGCTCATGCCGAGGATCCCATTTCCAATAGCGGTGATGAGTTTGATGATTGATCATGTTGATCAGTGATATGTAGTAGGCTATTATCTTGTAGCATGTTGTTTTTTGGACACTGGAGGCCATTTAGAGCCTCATTGATTCTATATTTTCTTTCAAATATGTATTGCACTCGGTGCCATTTTGATACATTCCCCCTTACCTGAACAGACCTTGCATATTTTGTCTCTAATGGTTTGGAATCTTCAAAATATATTTTTTCATTAAAATTTAATATTTTATGTATTTTTTAGTAAACCTAGTCATAAAATTTAAACCAATCTAATTCTGATTCAGGTTCAAGCAAACCCTCAGCAGGTTCCAAGTCCGAGTACAAGTTTTAAAACTATCGTCTGAATAAGAGCTAACAAAGTAATGGGGTTTGCAAAAATTAAATTTACATATAAGCTCGTGGAGATCCTAAGTAAACCATAATTAATCTATCAAAAGTCATCATCACTGATGATCCAAACTCACACTCAAAAGTATTCTGGCATCCAAGGGTAACACTAAATATGATTACTTAATGATGATAATATTGTCTTGCAATTGAAATAGGTTCCTATAAGTCCAAACTGATAGAATATATGCACTTATATCACATGTCCTATTCTAAATTAAAAAGCATGTGCAACACATAAATTGAATGCATGTATTAGACAAGTAGAGCATGGAACTTTTGTGCCAATATTAACCAACCAAATAAACACAATAGAAGGGAAAGTAATTCAACCTTTGGGGCTCCACTAACTGTTCCAACTGGAAAAGCAGCACGAAGGGCATCCCAAGAAGTTAGGTTCTCTTGTAATTCTCCTGTTACCTGCACAAAAATTGCCAAGAACATTATACAGGAACAAAATGTGGTAATTGTACTACTAATGACAACCAAATAGGCACTACCTTGTATTTTTTTCCAAGGAAAACCTTGCAGAGAAATGGAAGAGATGCTTCCCCACATTCGTGGTTGGCATCCCTCGTCAACCCAAATGTATGCTAGTGCGCCTAACCCAAAGGGATTCGAACCGGGAACTTCACTGACACAAAACTAGCCAGATGCCAAACAACATTGCTAACAACCAATTGAGCTAACCACTTGGGCTATGGTACTACCATGTTATGCAAACCCTTAAAAGAATAATGAAATACATGTAAAATATATTTGACTATTTTTAAAACAACCATAACACTTACATATATCATACAATGCAACTTACCGTTGAACTAATGTGCATAACATGTGAATAACGCTCCACATTCATATATTTTTCCACCTTCACAGATCCAAGCTTTGAAACCTAATTTCAGAATCCAATAAGAGGTTACAAATTGTAAAAACATTCAACCCCACAAAATTGATACTTGTAACATGTCTAATTTCCGATGTTCCAAGGAAGAAACTTTGTTGTAATTTTTCTATCATTGCATCTAAACGGCGAAAGATGGTGAACATTAAAGACGTGAATTACATAAAACTGACAATAATAGATATGAACTTGCTGAGAGTGTTTTCATTGTGGCATTTTTCATCTTCTCCTTTCTCTGTAAGCTCATAGGAGCATCATCAGAATATCAACATTTTTATGAATGACTGGTTTTTCTTATTAGCCTTGACTTTATGTCAGCCTGTACACCTCTCCTGAGGTTTTTATGATCTTTCCACTCAGGCAATGACATATGTAACACAAATATTTTCTTAATATAATGTTATACAACCTTTTCCAATGGGGAAAAAAAGAACTTGCTGAAATTTTATAACACAGAATATTTCATTATACATATTAATACTCTACATACCCAACAACAAAAATATTCGTTCTCTATCTAATGTATGAGTCACTGTCACCTGGAAATGATATACAACAACATATGGATGGATTTACCATATTGGAAGATGCTCAGGATGTTTTCTTTGGAACCTAATTACACAAAACATTTAGGTGTTTCTGACAATTTCATCAAGGATCCCCCCTGTTTTATCAATTTAATTCACTATTGTTCTTAACATGAATCCAGTAATGTTCCCGTGGTGTAGAGCAGTCGGTGAGGGAGTGCGCCGTTAAGTCACTCCGTAAGTGAAGTCACTGGTTCGAAACCTCTAGGGACACCTCAAATCCAGCCATGTTAAGGGCTGGTGCAGTCCAGGCCAGGTGCGATCCCCGGATGATTTTGACAGCTTAGATGCCCCTGGGTCATGGCATCTCAGCCACAGGCCAATCCCGCAATTCAGTGATATTTAGCTAACAAACAAAAAAACATGGACCCACTAATAAATACCCTATTCCACAATCACAGATTTATGAGAGAAAAAAAGGAAGTGTTGAATGAAGAAGAAAGTAAACCATTTTGAAAATTGGCAATTATAATCTATCAATCATGCATCAACTGTTACAGTTTTAAGGCCATTCATTGTCTAGGTGTTAGGGGTATCTAGATGTTAAGAATACATGAAATACATGTTAACACATGTAATGTGTTTTATTAGGGTCACACTTAATTAAGTATTGGGAAGTATGATGGTTGTTAAAACTTAAGACCATGTCACCATAGTAATCACCGATTTTTTGGCAACATCGCTAAAAATAGCGATGTGAAACCTAAATGAAAAATCACCAGCAAAAAATTGTGAGTTTTTAGAAAAATTGGACATCACAATGAAAAATCGGCAAAAATCATGATTTTTCATGCCACAACAGAAAAAAATCGCTCAGTCGCAATTTTTGGTTCCTTAAAGACAATTTTGAGTTTTTTGGAGGGTTATTTGTCTTTGCAGCTATTGGGGAATGCAAGGGAAGGGACTTACTAGCATCAACAACCAGTGTTAAGAGAACAAAACCATTGTTTTCATCGCCAACAATTTTTTTTTAACTGGAGCAGGGATCAATTTCTATCTGCCTACAATGTTCATATTCTCAAATCCCAGGTATTTCTCCAAATTCCACCCTCTTTGCTAATTTTTTTCTAGATTTATGCAGGGTTTTCAAAGTCCATATTGCTTGCCTCTTATTATCAATTTTAATGGCTCACAGAACAATCTAGATGTCTATTTTTTTAAACCTGCAAGGTGTTTTTTGCCAGCAGTTTTTGATCATCAAAAACTCCCTCTTATCATCATTTTTCATGGCTCATAGAACAATCTAGAGGTCTTTTTTTTAAACCAGCAAGCTGTATTTGTTTCCAGCAGTGTTTGATGTTGATTTTTTTCATTTTCTTTTGCCCTAGGTTTGAAATTAGAACTTGAGTATTGCCTTGTCAATATGCCAAATCCTTTGGATCCACTTGACATATGATGAACTTGAAGATGGGGCAAACCAACAAAGATTGTCTTGTAAGCTGTGTGTGCAGCAAATGACAGAAGGGAATAGCCAGTTGAAGTACCACTTGGCTAAAATCCCAGGGCATGATGTTGGGATTTGTGGTGCATCAACCCCAGATATTATGCAAGCTGCCCATGATGCTATTTATGAAAAGGATAAAAGGAGGCAAGAGGCAGATGCTACCAAAGCTGAACTTGCCACTGGTGGAGTGGCTAGATCCTCAAGAACCAGAGGCAGATCTGGGACTCAAGGCAATGAGGGGGACTCTGGAGATTCACCTTCCACGATGGCCTCACCTTTATTTGTTCCAAGAACCAAAGATGCGGCACAGCCTTCCATCGATCAGTGGTTAAGAAAAAGGAGAAGCAAGAAGCAGATAGGATTGTGGGGAAGAGTCTTTTCTAAAGCGACATACCTTTGAGCATCACAAAGACCAATCTATTTTTTCAACCAATGTGCTGTTGTTGGCCCAAGGTATAAGTGCCATGTTACCCCCTCCTACCTAGGGGTAACTAGAGGAGATCATGTCTCATGGCCCGCAATGGAGACAATGATCCCGACGATGATGATGATCAACAGGTCCACAGAGCAGCCCAATAGCCCCCTTAGATGCCTCTTGTATTCAGCATGGTTCATCACACTCAATCAAGCAAGGCTCATTGGGAGACGTTGTTCCGACACATTATGAGGTATATTAGTCCTAGTTTCATATAAATTCTCATGTTTAATACATTGGGCATTTGAGTAATGATCATAGGTTGAATTTGGATAATGAATCATGAGCTCAAAAGTTATGTTTTATTCCTTGTTTCACCTTGGTCACCATCCTAGGCATCCTAGTCCCATGTTGTCACTCCTGGGAAAAGGGGTACTACCAGTGGTTCCTTGAAAGGGGTAGCGTACCATTATCGATCATACTTACCACCTTTTCATCCTTGATCCTTCCATTCTCCCACCTTTTGGGTAATGTGGTTACATGTACACCAAAAAGGCATGTACCTCATTCTCTTACGAAAAGAAGGAGCTACAGGGCCAAAGATAGATTGCAACTGGCTGATAAAATGAAAGAAATGGGATAATGAGGATAGTTAGAAGCTATAGTCCATAATTGAGCTCTACCCCCTCATTAATGGTGACCGCCCCTACTCCTAATGAAAATAAACACATTCATCAATCAAAAGGGACTTGAATATATCCCAAATAAAAAGTAAAGGAAGTGTTAAGCTTGAAACCTTTTGAAGGGGACTTGTAAATCAAATCAAATAAAGAAAAAGGAAAATAAGGGGTTTGGAATGAAAAAAACATAGAGGAAAGGGTAACTCAATCGCCAGGCGCACCCTCTATTAGATTTTCACTAGTTTCGTTAACATTAGATTTACCATAGTATTTTTATCTTCTTTTAACATTCAATAATCATATACTGAAATATATAAGCAGTAGATAAACAAGCACAAGAAGACACAAAGATTTATCCTGGGAAAACCCCAAACCGGGGAAAAACCCAACCAACTTTTCTTAAAGAGAATATTCCAATACAACCATGAACAAGCTCTAATCACAAGAGAAAACCAACAATGAAGAACCTTGATAACAAATACTTATCTCTACTTCTTGGCAAACCCTAGCGAGGGTTGACAATTGATCAACACCACAGGACTGGCACCAAGATAGCACACCATAGAGTTGGCACCAAGATAGGTGCATCACTAGAACTGGCACCACAAAGTTGGCACCACTGGTAACTGGTAACTGCAACTGGCACGAAGCAACTGGGCAGCACCACACAACCTTAGTGCAACTCTTACAGAGGTAGCGCACAAGAAAGATCACCAAGAGATACCAAGAATATCCTTCCCTAAGTAGGGTGCACTCTCCAAGAGAACCAGAAACTAGAAATAGCGAAACTGTTGCAACTGCCTAGTGCACACTAAAGAAGGAGAACTGCGTGGTTGTACAAATGAAATGACCCAGACTTGTATGTATACTAATCTGGGTGCCTATCTCGGGCCAACTTCTTATTCTGGGTCTTCAAATTTACTTTATTATTTTTGTGGGCCGACTTCTCTTCCTAGAAATTATATTTCCACTTTATTATTATTTCCTGTGAGTCGACTTCTCTTCTATGGTCTTCTATTTCACTTTATTCTTTTATGTAGTGTTCTTCAATTGTTCAATGGTCTTCCTTTGACTTCTTGGAATCTTTTTCTTCTCTAAGAAAAGTTGTCTAGGAGGGAATGCCTCCCGTAACTACCAAACCATCAATACTCCATCTTAGCTAGGGAGGTATTTTTCCAAGATATTTTCTTCTAGTAGTCCAATGACTATACTGCAATCATTTAGAAGACCTAAGGTTACTACCATGTCATTTGGTAGAACAACACTGCAATCAACTAGTAGCACCAAATTTATTACCATGATATCCAGCAATCAACTAGTAGCACAAAGCTACTACCATGTTGTCACAACTACTTAGCAATCAACTAGTAGCACAAAGATACTACCATGTTGTCACGACTACCTAGAAATCAACTAGTACCACTAAGATACTACCATGTTATCCAGTAGTCTCTCACGACTATGCAATAATGAAATAGTAGCACTAAGCTACTACCATGCCATCAGCCATCGTCATGAACTGCAATCCAATAATATCCATAACTATGTAGCAATCAACTAGTAGCAATAAGCTACTACCATGCCATCAGCCATAGTTATAATATTTGTGACTATGCAACAATCAACTAGTAGCACACAGCGACTACCATGCCATCAACCATAGTCACACTCCATGACTTTGCAACAATCAATTAGCAGCACACAGCCACTACCATGCCATCAACCATATTCGTATCCTGCAATGAACTGGTAGCTACAAAAGCTACCACCATGCAGTTCAATAGTCTCTATGATTATGCAACAATCAACTAGTTGCACACAGCTACTACCATGCCATCATCCATAATCATAGTCTGCAGTCCCTACGACTATGCAACAATCAACTAGTAGCACACAACTACTACCATGCCATCAACCATAGTTATAGGCGATGATCTATATAACTATGCAGCAATCAACTAGTAGCACACAGCTACTACCATGCCATCAACCATAGTTATAGTCTCATCTAGTAGCACGAAGAACTCTCATGGTCTTCGCGGCTATGCTATGATGTTTCTCCTCTCCTAGTAGTCCCATTCACACCCACTAACCGAGCAAGACTACTACATAACTCCCTCAATCGCTCCACATGACTGATCTGGGAAACCCTTGTCCAAAGGGAAGCCTACCAGAGGAGAAACATTAGACCTCCATCTCAACAAGGGTGGACATTCTGCATCACACCAAGCTTGTCTCTAAAGTACTCTTACTTCACTCTGGACAGAGGCTTGGTGAGAATTTACATTATCTACTCATCTGTGGATATGTACAGGAGCTCTACTGCTCCTCTTTGCACCATGTCTCAGATGTAATGGTATTTGATCTCTGTATGCTTCGACTTGTCATGAAAGACAAGATTCTCTGAAAGATTTACACAACTTTGATTATCACAATATATCAAAGTTGGTTTCAACTCTAGATAAAATAACCCTGCAAGCAACTTCCAAAGCCACACTACTTCACGACTTGTAACACTGGTTGCAATATACTCTGCCTCTACTGTATTGAGTGCCACTGACATATGAAGCAACATCCCGATGTGCTTTTCCTATCCACTGCACTCCCCACCCAGTTAAAGTCTGTATAACCTTGCATCTTCACTTCTCCATCCAAGACATATCTAAGTCCATATCCAATCGTACCATGCAGGTACCTAAACACATGCTTTGCTGCTATCCAATGTACATGTCTAGGCTCAGCCATGTACTGACTCAAAGTGTTCACTACAAAGCATATGTCTGACCTGGTCTTAACCAGGTACATCAAGGATCCGATCAACTGTCTCTACATCGTGGGATCCACCAAACATTAAGATGAATCACTCAAGAGCTTCAAATTTGTAACCAAAGGTGTGGCCATGGACTTGCAGTCCATCATCCTGAATCTCTGCAAGATCTCAACTTTATATTTTCCTTGGCTAAGGGAAATCTCATGTGGCTTCTGCCACACCTCTAATCCAATCAAATAAAAATCCTTCCTTTCGAACTCTAAAGTGAGTTCCCTCTTGCACCCATCTGTGAGGTTCCGATCCCCTTTAAGAAACAGGTCGACCAATATCAAGGGGAAACCATCCCCAAGCTCATCAAAATAATTGTCTGGAATATCCTGCCCTGGGTGCCTTCTTAAGCTTGTACAAATCTTTCTTCAATCTGTCGACATGAGACTCCTTCTCATGTATCTTGTGGTTTCTCTATGTACAATTCTTCTAGCTAGTGGAGCAAGTGTCACCTCATAATCTTCTCCCTCTTTCTGGGAGAATCTTCTAGCCACAAATCTCGCTTTGTACTTCTCTATGCTGCCATCTGTAGCATGCTTGATCTTGTAGATCCACTTTGAAGTCACCACTGATTTCCCTTCTAGTATCAGAACCACTTCCCACACATCATTCTTCATGATGGATTGATACTCTTCCATCATGGCATCCTTCCACATGTGCTTCTTAGCAACTTCCTATAAGTAAAATGTTATGAATCAATGATCCTCCTCATCAGCGCTACATAGCTGGAAAACTTGTGGGATCTATTGCTCTCTCCGGAACTGAGGAAAAATCCATATCTCAGTCCTTATGACTGGATGCCTCCTCTATCACTATAGAAAAGTCTATTGAAACAAGTGCATCCTTCCAGGATCTCTCACATCTCTTCGAAGTCTCTGAAGCATCGATCTAGCCACCTCAACTCATGGCACCTGTCTATCAGTCCTGGAAGACGTCTCTCTCTCCCACCTGAAACTGAGGGGGAAATTCCTCTAAATGATTTGGTCTTCCTCTGATTCAACTAACTCTCTCTAAGATCGGGCTCACTCTGAGTCTACATGATCCCTCTGAGTCTATATAATCTCCGGACCCATTTACTCCACATGATATGTCTCATTAATGCCATATACCTGCAAAGTAGCACGAGACCATGTTGGTCTCTTCCTGGTCATTGCAACGATTATGGGTAGGCCCTTCTAGCTCTACTGACTCTTCTTGATGATCTGAAGAGTGATCAACTAAACTAGAGGGATCTGTACGGTCATCTTCAGAGCCTTTTTCTCCTTACAATCAATTCTCCATATGAGATACTCTGTATCTCGCAAAAGTAACCTTCTTTCTAGAAGGTTCTGACTTCATCCTCTTCTTATTCATTACATGGATGTGTACGATCATGTACACAATACTATGTCTGGATAGTCTGCTCAATGTCTCAGCTAGAGACCATCTAAACTTGTTAGAATATAGAAGATTGTGTGCTCGTTTTACCATTGACGATACCCTCATCACCCAACCATAGGCCGAAGCCACCCTCCGAGCACCTTAACCTTGACTGAGAATTACTCCGGAAGCAAACCCTAAGCTAGATAGCCAAACAAGGTGTAGCACATCTTCCTCCAAGGATAGCGCACCAACAATAGTTGATCAGATAGTCCAAACCCTAGCTAAGAGATAGTCCAAGCTCATACTGAAAACTAGTTTCTGTTGCAGCTACACCTGCAGCCCTCCTCCACATGTGCGCACCAAACTGGGAACTGCAGTGCGCACCTAACTGGGAACTGCAATTCCGAGATGTGTCAAATGAGAACTGGCGCCCTGTATTTATAGTGGTTCTACCAGATTTGTTGGGGCCGACTTCTCCTTCTGGATATGTGTCTATTCAGTATATTATTATTATTTCTGGATGAATTCTTCTCTTGGAGGCTAATAACCTAATATTAATTATCTTCTTGAGCCGACAAGACTTCTAGGGTTATTAGCCAACTCATTAGGGTTTTCTCTTGCTTTCCGGAGTCTTATATTCTCGTCAAGTTTACACATGGAGGTAAATACCTCCTGCAGCTACCATAATATTAACACTCCCTCCTAGCTAGGGAGGTATTATAGGTAATGGTCTTGATCACAAAAACATACCATTTACCCGGTAGCATCAATATAGTCGTCTAGACTATCTCATGACTAGATCATGAGCATCACCATCACCATCAACTGCATCATCTCTTGAAACCATACTTCATCTGAGTAATTAGACATGATGTTGGATAAGTCACTCATACCATAGAGTGATACAAGAGCCATTCTTATAATCTAGAGGAGTAAATTCTCTGAACCAATTTTCATCTGGAAAATCTATGTTCATCATTCGTCTGGATGGTGATTATTTCCAATAAACTGCTAATAGTTTTTAAGGTAGTTAGAACAAAAATAGAACACAATTGTGTCTATCCATAGTAGTACCTAACTACAATCCAGTGGTTCACTACCACACCAAGTAACACACAAGTACTTGATCAACAACGTATAGTCACGAACAGTGGAACATATCCACAACAATAGTCTTCATCTACTGTCATACAGTCTTCATAACAAACATATGATAGCAACTTACATAGAAACAATGTTATGATATAAACTGAATCATCTAGGCCAATCTTTCACTCACATCTGTGAGCTCTGAAAGAATATCTTCCTTATGAACAATGGAACATATCCACCACAGTAGTCTACATCTACTGTCTTCATAACAAACATATGATAGCATCCTGCACAGAAACAATGTTATGATATAAATTGAATTATCTGGGCCAATCTTTCACTCACATCTGTGAGCTCTGAAAGAATATCTACCTCGGAGTAGAATAATGAGATATCTGGACTATTCTTCTCAATCAAGGAAGAATAACTGTCCTGTCTTCTGAACCTGGACCATTCCTCACCCTGGGCCATTCTTCCTACACTAATCAAAGTGCACCCTGGAGAGAATGTATAACCCTAAGGAATGTTGAGCCTGGACCATTCCCCACCCTGGGCCATTCCTCCTACACTAATCAAAGTGCACCCTGGAGAGAATGTATAAACCCTAAGGAATGTTTGTCCCTGATTGTTGAGCCTGGACCATTCCCCACCCTAGGCCATTCCTCCTACACTAATCAAAGTGCACACTGGAGAGAATGTATAAACCCTAAAGAATGACTATCTGGACCATTTCCTCTGTTAACCACAAGAGGAAAATACCATCCTGTATCAACCTCCAAGACGGACCATTCCTCATGTTAACCACAATGAGAAATCGATGTCTGACGAGGTGGGTCAGTCTTCTTGAGTAACCCTCAAGAAGAGAGACTGCCCTAGATCACTCCCCATGTTAACCACAATGGGAAGTTGTTGTCTATGATACATCAGCAATCAGACTACTTTCCATGTTAACCACAATGGGAAGTCACTGTCCGTCAGAGGTCTCAATCCACTTTCCCAACAGGAAAGCATCTATCCAAGTTGGACTATTTTTCAAATTTAAAGATGAATGTCTTCAATAATGTTTTTAGTGCTCCCTCCTAACTTGGAGAGTCATTGGCTCTTTTGTTTAACAGAGTCCACGCTTCCATCTTGTTGTCTTCTACAAAATGTTATGAGTCTTTTTCCAATTTCCTCTCAATTTGTTGACTTCTTTTCTGCCTTTGCCTCTTCTAAGTTTCTTCATGATTGATTCGGCTTATCTTGCAATAGCTTCCACATGATTTGTATTTCATCCTTTAATGTGTATTATCTAATGATATCCATTTTCATCTTGTTGTTTCTTCCATAGGTATAGTTCTTCTTGGAACACATTATTTTCCAAGAGATAGATATACAAGATATGTACAGAGACGATGCAAGCAAGATATGTACATAAATATAAGAAGAGTGTTGTTACCTTTTAGAAGAAGAAGTCTCTTCCATCCTGCTTAGCCTTCTTTGTAGGTTCCTTTTCTTCAACAATCGATGCTTCATGTTTCTCCATCCTTTTCTTTAGCTTGGGACAATGATTCTTGTAGTGACCATACTTTCGATATTTGAAGCATTGCACTTCTGAATACTCATGTGTGTCATTTTCCTCATCTCCATTTGCAGTAACATGTAATTGTTGGATGGAGGCTCTAACTTCCGTTGGACTTGAATTGGTGTTTCCAATCAACATGAGTGGAGAAATAAGTGAATTATTTGCATGCTCATCATATTCATCTTCATTTTCAAGTTATTCCTTGAAGTCTTCCTCCAACAATCTTTCCAAAAATTTCCTCATTTTTTCTTTAGAGTATAAAAAATATTCTTGTATTTCTCTTAATCCTTCATTCAATTTGTCAACGTTTTCATCCAACGAAGCATTCATTGTATCCATTACTTGAATAACAAGGCATGCATAAAATTCTTTAATACCTTCGCTCAATTCTAGCGTGGAGAAAGCATTGGTACCATTGGTAAGTGAGGAAGACATGGTGTATAAGACCATCATGGATTCTTGCAACCTTGTATTTTACATTTATATTAATACTTTAATATAAAGTAATTAAATATTATTTCCCAATTTTCAAAACACTCCTTATGAAATAATTCTCCTTCTATATCACTTTAGTTTTATTTCTTCCCTTTTACATTATTTTTAGTGAAGGGTCGAGTTGTTG
>ML850827.1:0-14870 GCA_009831015.1 Picea engelmannii
TAGATAAATTGTTGAATCTACTGGAAGAGTATTTTTCGGTCCATAATTTTTCCAATAGAGAAATATTACCTTTTTTCTCCTTAAGGTTGTCCCCCATGTCAAAGACCAATGGGATACTTAATGTGAGAAAAATGACATTGAATAATATACAATATTTTTGGTCACACCCACTTGGGATTATTTTAGGTATGTTATTAAGGAACAATACTACCCTATTGGAAGCTACGATGACTATTATACGAAATGGACCACACTGTGACAGGAAAGATACCAGACATTACCAGAGTTCACATATATCTTCCATACCTTGTGCACCAAGATAGGTATCAAAGAATCCAAATGACATATGGTGCTCATGTATCACAGTTGCCCGCAGAGATACATCAAAACATAAATATATTTTCTGGGCATCTCATCACTAGGTGTGTCTTATCGATATGCTATCAAAATCAAGCATAAATATAAACAAAAGAAGAAGGAGTTTGGATCTGCAAATTACTCATAGAAGAAATAGGGAAAAGGAGGACCCAACCCACAAAACAAAGGAAAGATCAAGGATGTACCCCCTCAATAAAACCAGTCCATGTTGCAAAAAAAGAAGGGTAATGAGAAGATGAAGAAAGACATTGGGAAGTGGTGTGAATTCCATAAAATCCCTTATCATAACACCAATGAATGTTGCTTGAAGCATTCGTTGGTGGATGAGATGAAAGCATCAAAATTAGAGGTAGGTTCAGACTTTGAATTAGATATAGAAAAGAGGAAGTAGATCATTGATGCAAAACCCAGTGTCACTATTTCTACCACCAAGGTCCAACCAAGTGAAGTAGAATAATTGGAGAAAGGTGAACACCTTTTTCACTCATAGATGTGGGTGAAAGGTGCTCCACTATATTTCATTGTCGATAGCGGAAGTTAAAATAACCTGATCTCCACAGAGGTTGTCAATAAGTTGAACCTACCAATGAAATCACACCTACAACCTTGCATTATCAAGTGGCTCCACCAAGGAAGAGATATTTTCTTCAACCAACAATTTCATGTGCACTATGACAACAAGCCCTTCAAGGATGAGGTATTGTGTGAGATTTCCCCTCTTAAATTTTGTGATGTTCTTTTAGGCCAACCATACTTGTGGAAATGACATGTTGTATATGAGTCTAGACCTCATAGTGTTATTATTACTTTGGGTAGACAATTGTACAAGATACCTAAGGTAGATCCACCTACCACCATTTCTTTGATCTCTGCTAAGCAATGTAGGAAGGTCATTTCCCAAACCGATAAATTTGTACTCTTCATGATTCACTCTAAAAGTGAACAGAAGGTCGCATCCACATCCATGACCTCTGCACATGGCCTCTCCACATAGGAAAAATAGGTGGGAAAGATCGTGGAAGGATACAAAGACATTTTATCCTCTCCCATCGGCATACCGTTGCACTATCAAGTCAAGCATTCAATTGATCTAACCCCTAGTGCACCTCTACCCAATGGGTTAGTATATCATCACACTTTATTAGAAAATGAGGAAATCAAGTGATAGATCCAAGATTTACTTCAAAAGGGCCACAGCTAACCGATCTCCCTGAATTGAAGGCCTTCTTGACCAGCTCAAGGGAGCCAATTTTTTCAGTAAGATTGACCTGAAGTCTGGCTACCACCAGTTCCCAATAGAATAGACTAATGTATGGAAGAATTATTTCAAGTCCAAAGAATTTATTTTAGAATGGCTAGTCATGCCCTTTGGTTTGAAAAATGATCCAAAAAGTTTCATGAGATTGATGGATGATATATTATAGCCCTTCAACTATTCTTTTGTGGTGGTATATCTGGATGATATCCTCATATTCAACAAGAATTGGGAAGCACACTTGCATCATATTCACTAGGTCCTTCACTCTGTGACAACACAATCTATATGATAACTTGGAAAAATCATCCTTTGGCATGAATAGGGTCCAATACCTAGGCTACATTATTAATGAGCATGGTGTGCATGTGGATCTAGTGAAGATCTAATTCCTTTGTGACTAGCTAGCCCCGACCACACTAACCGAGCTTCGAAGTTTCTTAGGACTTGCCATCTTCTATTGCAGGTTCATGTTGGGATTCTCCCATGTTGCATGGGCCCTTATCCAAGTGACCAAGGGTGGTGGTAAGGAAAATTTCATGTGGGGGAAGTCCTAAAAACAAGTGTTCAATGATCTAAAAAATCACTTGTGCTCAGCTCCAGTATTCTCCTTACTTGATCTGCAACAACCTTTTGAGATTGAGACAGATGCCTCAGATTATGCCATGGGCACAGTTCTCACTCAGCATGGTCATCTAGTGGCATCTCATAGTGATGAAATTCCATATGCCATCCATAAGTACCCCACCCATGACAAATAAATGTATTTCATTGTACAATACTATCGAAAATGGAAGCACTACATTCTTGGGTAGGAGACAATCATCCATTCTTATCACAAGCCTATGTAGTTCATACAAACACAAGGTAAATAGTAGAACGACCACCATCAAAAGTGGGAAAAATACTTGCAACATTTGCATATTAACATAAAATATAAGATAGGGAGCACCAATCATGTCACTAATTGCCTCAGTCAACCTCCAGTTGCAAGCTTAACCATGGTGCTCCACTCTTGTGGCCATGAGGCATCCTAGTGGCCCCAAATCTACAAGAATGATCCTAAATTCTCTACCACTTACCATATGTTGGGAACATGTGTGACTGTCACTAACTTTCATCTTCAGGATGGACTGTTATGCCATTTGGACCACCTTTTTGTTCCTTCAAGCAAGCGTGCAAAAATAATTTGGGAAGCTCACTATAGTCAAATGGCATGACATTTTTGCATGGAAAAGAACATGACAGTGCTATAAAAGCATTTCTATTGGTTGAAACCACGCCAGGACGTCAGCAGGCATATCAATTCATGCATTGCCTACATTTCCAAACCAACCACTAAGAAGCAACTTGCAGGGATGATTTTAAGGATGGAAATTTATTTTAAAATGTAGAAACCTTGGCGAATATTACTAACCCTTCATATGCAAACCATAAAATGTTTGCGATATTTTTGTAAATATATTCAAATTTCTAAGGATTTTATATAGTTTGTATAAAATTATGGTGATTTTTAAGGTAAAATAATTCTATCATATAGAATTTGGGTGAATCATTTTTAGAATAGCGAATCGTTTTTTGGGAAAAACCATGGAAAATTATCCCATGGGAGAAATTTAGCCCCTAAAATCATCCATGGAAGCAAGGCTTGTACACCCCTATGCCTATTCTCTACAAGCCATGGGAATCCATATTGATGGACTACATGTCAGGCCTTCCTTCCATCAAGCAGGGAAATGACTGTGCTTTTTTCGTGGTTGATTGGTTTTCTAAGATGACCATCCTAACAACTTGCAAAAAGAATATCACAACAGTGGCCACTATCAATATCTTCTTTGAATGGGTATGGGTACACTTCTAGATAACAGAGACCATCATATCAGATAGGGACAACAAGTTCCTAAGGAAATTCAGGTCCAACCTCAGGTCATTGTTGGACACCAAGCTCACCAAATCCATTTCCTTCCACCCCCAAACTAATGGATAGACAAAGGTCGTCAACATAATGATTGTGAATATCTTGCACATGTACAATTCCAAACATTCGCACATGTACAATTCCAAAAATATTCACATGTACAATTCCAAACATCCACACACATGGGATGATAGTCTCCCATATTTTCAACACAGCTACAATAGAAACGTTCATAGCTTGACCAACCACAGTCCCTTTCGAGTGAGGTTCAAATTTCAACCATTGGGTCCCATTGATATCGTGTTTCCCCTTTCATCCACATAGGAAAAAGCATTCCATGTTCAATCTAAGGCTGACAACGACACCAATTTTATTGAACGGATTCAGCACATCCAACAATAGGTCCATGATATTTTACAAAAATCCAATGCTAATTACAAATAATGTGACCATGGTCAACATCGGGTGTCACACAAATTTCATCCACTTTTCTATAGACCTTACACCATCACCAAGGTTGTGGGTGACGATTATTTTGAGATAATTATTCCCCCCTTCCTTGTCCTACACCCAATGTTCAATGTGTACCTCCTTGGACCATATTTCCCACCATTATTGGACACATTAGATATTGCAAAGAAGTTGACATTGAAAGAGATCAACCCTAAATGCATGGAACATGCAACCATTGATGAGATCAAGGGCACGCATATTAAGGGCACTCACCCATAGAGGATCCATCTTTATCAGGTTGTCAAATTAGGGAAGCTCCTACGCCAAGGCAAGTGGCTCACCCGGGGCCAAGTTCAGTAGACGTTTCCCCATATGATGGGGGTGTTCAACGCAATGGAGACCATTTATTCCTAAGGGATGAGGAATGATACAAGTGGATATTGGTGTCCACCCACCTATTCCATTGGTTCAAACAACATTTTCAATTTTGGCATTTATTTTGCATTTTTTCAGGTCTCAAACTTTTGGGGTCGTTTTGAGGCCCCAAATGACATTTTTTAGGCTTGGAAGTGCCTAGCATGTAGCCAAAGGTATATTCTAAGCTAAACAAAATATTTACTCCTCGGCTATACCTTTCCAATGGTGTATCGAGTGCTCAAAACTAAGATCGTATGCAAATGTTACGCCCTCAAGAAGTTAATGTATCAACTACCCCCATCAGGGCCCACAAACCTTTTGGTGTTTCATCTCCCGAGGTTATGGTTTTGGATGTTTATGGTTTTCTCATTTATGTTTGATGTTAAAAAAATGCCTTGGGAGCCTCATTATACTCATCTTCTTGTGAATGAGTGCATTCTTCACATCTCTTCTTAGAGATAAGCTACCACCAATCGAGCAATTTTGTTTCATTCTACATTCTTACAGTTTCAACATATTCTCTTTACTAATAGAATTCACATTTTTAATGTGTCTTTATGTGTTTCATTGCTATACATCTGTGTTTCATTCTGTTCCATTTATAAATCTATATCATTAGTAGAGTGCATCATCCTCTTTTTCCTCAAACAACTTCAATATTCATGACCACATCTATGGGATTCTTTTAGATTTCTTCAAAGAATCTTCCTATGAGGGTCATTCCTAAAGCTATGCCATAAGGGGTCCACTTTGGAGACATCTTCAATTATACCCATAACTTCTAGAGGCTTCTAGAATTCTTATGAAGTTGACATCAATGACAACCAATTTTCCATCAATCTCCCCCTTTGGCATTGATGGCAACACTCATGATCTCTCTGCGACCAATGCTCCCCCTATATTCATGCTTCTATTATTTCTCTTTCCCTTTGACATTAATGGAAAATGGTAAATCCACCTAACAATATACCTTCTTCTGAAAATCTCTTTCCCAGTATTCATGCTTCTGAATTTTCTTGCCTGCTCTTTTTTTGTCTCTCCTCCGGTGTTTTTTGTCCATTGGTGCTTCTTGATGATGTAAACCACTAACATATATAAAAATAATTCATTAGTGATATAATCATTTAACAATCTAATCTTCCTAGTTTAACTCTTCCTTGTGATTTCTCTTCTTGTTTCTTCTTTGCAAAATGTTGTGTAGATCACTATGGGGAAGAAACTACTCCAATTTTCTATCAAAGATACTCTAATGTCTCTCTTGGGAGAGGTTTGGTGAAGATATTCACAATCTATTCCTTTGTCCCAATGTACTCCAACTTGATATTTTGTTTTGTAACTTTTTCCCGCAGAAATTGAAACTGGATCAAAATATGTTTGGTCTTGGAATGCATCACTATATTCTTGGAGATACTTATAACACTGGTATTTTCACAGAGTATAGAGATGATATCATCATATTTTACTTGTATTTATTGCAAAAAAAATTTCATCCAAAGAACCTGAGTACAACATGTTGTTGCTGCAATATGTTCTTCTTTTGTTGTAGACAATGATACTGAGGACTGCTTTTTACTTAATTAGGATACCCGACAGTCACCCAAGTAGAAGGCTACTCCACTAGTACTTCTTCGATCATCAATTATTCCTATCCAATATGCATCTATGTAGGCGACCATAGTCAACTCATTCCCTTTTGGATACCATAATCCAAACTATGTTGTCCCTTTAAGATATCTAAAGATTATTTTTACTTCCAACACATGAGTTTCCTTTGGTTCTTCATGAAATCTAGAAACCTGTCCAAGTGCTTACATTACATCTAGTCTTGATGTTGTCACATAGAGTAAGCTTCCAATCATTGATCTATATAGTCTTTGATCCACTTCCTTAGATTCATCATCTTTACTCAACCTGCAACCAGTCACCATAGAAGTACTTACGGGTTTTCAATATTCCATTTCAAACTTCTTCAACATTTCTTTGATGTACTTGGTTTGGGAAATATAAATACCATCATCCAGTTGAGATATATGAAGTCCCAAAAAGAAATTCAATTCACCAAGTAGTGGCATTTCAAACTCATTTTGTATGTCCTGGGAAAACTTCGTACTCATCTTGTCATCATCACTTCATAAATTCACCAAGTAGTGACATTTCAAACTCATTATGCATGTCTTGGAAACAATTCTTACTCATCTTTCCATCATCACTTCATCAATTCACCAAGTAGTGACATTTCAAACTCATTTTGTATGTCTTGGGAAAACTTCTTACTCGTTTTTTCATCATCACTTCCAAAGATAATGCCATCCACATATACTTCAATGATAAGTATGTTGTCCCTATCAACCTTTACGTAGATATTTCTATCTACATTACCCTTTCTAAATCATTTTTGTTGTAAATACTTGTCCAATATTGAATACTGGGCTCTAGGGGCATCCTTAAGTCCATACAAAGATTTCTTCAATATGCAAACATAATTCTCTCTTTATGACAGTAGAAACCCTTTTGGTTGTTCAATGTAGACTTCTTCTTCTAATTCACCATTTAGAAATGTTGATTTTACATCCATCTGACATAATTTGATTCTATTGGAACATTCATAGGCCAAGATCATTCTGATTTATTCCATTCTGGAAATAGGGGGAAACATTTCTTCAAAATCTACTCCTTCAACTTGAGCTTGTCCTTTTCATACTAAGATTTCCTTGTTTTTGGTTACCTGTCCATATTCGTTTGGTTTGTTTATGAGCACCCATTTTGTACCAATTACATTTTTGTACTTAGTTCTTAGAACCAGTTCCCATGTTTCATTCTTCTCTATTTGATTCAATTATGTTTCCATGGCCTTGATCTAATGTTCATCATTATTGGGTTACTCAAAGTTGTTGGTTTCAACTATGGATAACAATGGTAGGTGTATATGTTCTCATGTATGTACTCGTCTTCTTCCTATGGTTTCTATTTCTGCATTTTTATCTCCATTAATTTGTTCTGGTGGATTATTCTTCTGAACCCAACAGTTAAGTGTCCTAGAGGGAATTATAAAGTTGTACCAGTCATTTTCTTCTTATTATGATTCTAACGGCTTCTCTTCTTCTTATTCTTCTTATTTTAGTTCTTCTTATGCTTCCTACTCTTTAGAATTTTTTCTTTCTTCTTTGATCCTAGACACAATTGTTTCATTAGTATTTACATTTATTCTTTCCACTATATTGTTGAGTCTTATGTTGGAACATTTGTATGCCTTTCTTTTTCTTGAGTATCCAACCAATATTCCTTTATCAACTCAAGAATCGAATTTTCCAACTATGTCATATTCTCTTTCTATGTAGCCTTTGCTTCCAAATACTCTAAAATGATTGATGTTTGTTGATATTCCCTTCCGTAACTCATATGGAGTTTTGTAGCTGTTACTTCTAAGCATTCCTCTATTCATTATATGAACAGTTGTGTAAACTTCTTGTACCGAAAATACATTACTCAACTTGGAATCTTTCAACATGGTTATGGCCATTTCTGTTATAGTTATATTCTTTCTTTCAACTACTCCATTTTGTTGGGGTGTCCTAGCCGCTGAGAACTGTATTTTTATTCCATGATCTTAACAAAAGTACATGAATTATTTTGATGTGAACTCTCCTCCATTATCTAATATCAAGCACTTGATTTTCAAAACAGTCTCATTTTCAACCATCTCTTTGAATATCCTGAAAAATTCAAATGCCTTTGACTTTTTCTTGAGAAAGTTGACTGCAGTCATTCTTGTAAAATCATCAATAAGTAGTATGAAGTATTGTTCTCCATTTAGTCCTTTTCTTCTCATTGGTCCACATATATCAATGTGCACAATCTCCAATGGTTTTTTTGTAGAGTATTCCTTCATTCTAAACTCAGTTCTTATTTGTTTTCCATGTAGAAAGTTCTTACACATAGTATTGATTGGTTTTGAAATTTTTGGCATCTCTCTTACCACTTTCTTTCTGCTAATCTTGACAAGATTGTCAAAGTTCATGTGTCCCATTCTTTTTTTCCAAAGCCAACTTTCATTTTCCTTTCCTAAGAAACATCTTTCCTTTCTAATATCATTTAAAATTTATATGTTGTTTGGAGTCCTTACTGCTATAGCCACCAATTTTCCTGATCCTTCTTTTCTTATCTCACACCTCTCTGAGTCAAATAGAAGAGTATGTCCCTAGTCACACATTTGAATCACACTTATTAGATTATGCTTGATATTTTTGACAAGTAGTACATTTTCTACCATGGCATCTTTGCTTCCAAGCTTGAATATACCTTTTCCTATAATTTTGGTTGAGTTATCATTACCAAATGAAATCCATCTCTTTCTTTATTCATAGCTACAAACATGTATTTGTTACCTGTTATATGCTTTGAACAACTACTATCAACATACCAATCACTTCTTTTTCTTTGGGCTTCTAGAGAAATAGAACATTCTTCAATATTTAGTTTATCTGGCCTTATCCATATTTTTGATGGTTATTTTACATGACTATTGAATTCCTACTTTGGTTCCTTTGGAGGAACTGTCAATCTGCAATCTTTGGCCATGTGTCCAAAATTGTTGAATTTATAACATTCCACCTCATCATTTATTTAGCCAAAAATGTTATAGTTTTTGTTGTATGCTTCATGATGTTTTTTGAGATGATTCATTCTAGAGTAGCCTTCATAATTTCTTCTATTCTTTGTATAGGTTCTACAATTTATATCCTTGTGCCCAAATCTGTTACAAGAATAACATAAACCAAGAAAAATAGTTTGGTACCTGGATGTAGGATATCTTCTGAATGGTTTTTCTCTTTTGTAATTGTTTTCTTGATTTATTTCCATAGTTTGTTGTTGATTTTGAAATATGGATCTTCTTATGTGGTGTCATTCTTATGTAATCTTCTTCTTGATTTCTCTTGCATTCTTCCTTCTTAATGGGACCTCTAATGACTTCTACATAAATTATTTGTTTTTCTTCTGTTTGTTTTCTCATGGAGCTCGAACCCTTCTTATTATGTGTTTATTTGTATCCCAGTCCGGAATTGCCATAGTATGGCCTTTGACTACTGATGATTTCATCTAATATTTTTGTATTGTTCTATTGCATGTCCTTCTTATGAAGATCCTTTCTTACTGATACTATTTATGCTTCCAAGTTCTCATTCTCTTTCTCTTTTTCTTCTAGTTGGATTTTTAGTATTTCTTCAATTGTTTTTTCTTCTTCCAGTTGGAATTTTAGGTTCATAATCATCTGATGATATTCTATGGAGTTGAGATTTTGAGAATCCTCTTTTATCTTGAGTAATTCTGCCTTGAATGATTTGTTTTTCTTCCTTTCTCTTTTTAGCTCATCTAAGGCATGGATTAGTTCTCTCTCAGATCTACTTCACGTTCTTCTTCATAATATTATTCATCATTTTCTAATGACATGAACAATACACTTGTTGAATCATTGTTGCTATCATCATCCTCATCTGATCAAGATCTATCCTCTTTTGAGTAGAGAATTTTCTTGAAGTTTTTTTTTTTTTTCTTTTCTTGTCTCCTTTTTTATATTTCTTTTGTTTCTTGGAAATTTCTTCTTCATCATTTTCTTTATTCTTAGCATATGGACATTTATTAGCAAAATGACCTATTTTACCACAATTAAAACATTTAAAAGGAATCTTACCTTTGTACTTGTCAGTTCCTTTCTTTAACTTCCTTACGAAGTTGGTCATTTCTTCATCTTCATCTAAATAATCGCTACAACTACAATCTAAATTTGGATTTTTCTTATTCTTATTTTTCTTCTTGTATGATTTGAACGTTTCTTCTTCTTGGATGGATTGTCCTGCTCTATTCTCATTTCATAAGCTATAATAATTCCATGTAACTTGTCCATGCTCAACATGGAAATATATTCTCTTTCTTCTAGGGATGAAATTTTTCAATCAAACCTCAGTGGAAGAGACCTTAGTACATTTTAAACCACCACTGGGCCTTTAACTTATTCTCCCAATACTTTGATAGAGTTCACAATTTCATCAACTCACAGAAAGTAATTTCTAACGTCTTCATCTTCCTTCATCTTCAGTTGTTCAAATTTATCTTTATAGGTTTAAAGCTTGTCCCCTTTTACTTTGGAATATCCTTCGTAAATTTTTTGAAGTTTGTCCCAAAGATCCTTTGCAGTATTGCAATGCACAACTATGACAAATATTGAATCAGCTAGATTACCTATAATAGTACTTTTATCCTTCAAATTGTTTTCACTGAGTCTCCTTCCATCTTTGTCCATTGGAGGAGTGGAAGGTGTCATATATTCATCTACTAATTATTTCCCAACATCAAATCCTTATTCTTGTCAAAAAAAAATTCATCCTTTTATTCCAAAAGGAATAATTCTGACCATCAAACCTTGGCACTCCATTCTTAGTGAAATCCATGATATATCGTCCATTGGTTAGACTAATTTTGAAGGAACTTGATCTTATACCAATTGTTGGAATACTGAGAGGGGTTTGAATCAATATTATACAACTTTTAATACTTTTAACAAGAATATGTAAGCATCAATTCATCAACAATTTATCACTTATGATTTCATTCAAGATATTATGAGAAATGAAATTCAACAACACATAACCATAGATGCACAGTACACAAGAATTTTACGTGGAAATGAAAATGGGATAAAACCATATAATGATTTCTTATATATATCAAACATTACATTCATAGGAAACACCAACTTCCATATTCTCCAACACCAACTGGAAGGAGGCTCCAACCCTCTGTTTATAGGCTCCAACCTGAAGGAAGATAAAACTCCCCAAATTCTCCAGCTCTAACTTGAAGAAGGCTCTAACCCCCTAATTTATAGGATCCAACCTTAAGGAATCTACAAATCCCCAAATTCTCTAACTCCAACTGGAAGGAGGCTCCAACCTGAAGGAAGCTCCAACACCCTATGTTCTTCGTCTCCAACCAGAAGGAGGATACAACACCCTTTCCTTTCCCCTTCCTCCCCCTCTGAATTATAAGTATAGATTCAACTTGTCACTGATAATCAACCTATCACTGAACCATCAAAATAGAACATAACCATCAAAATAGAACACATAGAAGGCATACCTTTAGTCATGTATCAATCTTGTGTATGTGATCACAGATCTGTGGACCTTCCTCAACTTCTTCAACAAAATGATAGCATCTTCATTTGAATTTACTTCAATCTCAGGAGATTAGTTTTTGGATTAGTCACTACTACGAGGAAAATCCCCCTATACTAGGTCTAGGTACATGCAGAGTGTTGACTTTCCTTAAAAGATTGTTTTAACCTTAAGCTACCCCAAAAACTATCTAAGCAAAATGATGAGAGAGAGGAAAGAGGGTCAATGGGTGAACCTCCAGTCCTTGAGGTTGGCGTAGACCTCTTTCGCTTGTTGCATCCTCCTAGATTGGGGTCTCCTCCCAAAGATGACATGCAAAAGATTAGGAAAACAATGCTACAACACATGAAATCTCTACTTATTTTTTTCAAGGTTTATATATATATATATATATATATATATATTCATAAATCAATAAAAGAATACAAATATAATATTTTGGGATAAGGACAAACTCTTTTATTAAGTTTCAAGACAAAAATCATTACAACCTTTGTCGGCAGCCGCTCCACAAACTAAGTCTGGGCTCCTCTACCGTGGCTCCAAGTGCATCAATCTCATGCTAGCTTCTTACAACCAACTTATCACTTAGGTAAGGAGAAAGGGTTTTATAAGGAGAAAGAATTGGAGGGCAATGTTGAGGCTAAAACTTAGAATAGGATGCAAAACTTGGTCTAAGAAGGGGAAGGGATTTTGGCATATTTTTCTTATTCTCTTTCTTGTATTGTCAAATGACACACCAATACCTCTTTTTATATGAGAAAAATATGGTTATTCAGTTTGGGGATGAGTTACAAGGGGTAAAATGGTTAGAAAACCCTCTATAGCCCGTAAACTCTGTCGAATTCCTTGCAATTTTATATTTTTTTCAAATTTTGGAGGTAAACGTTGGCTAAATAGCATGCAACTCATGTATGTACGTTGGATAAATAGCATGAAAAACATGTATGTACGTGGGATATTAGTGCAACAAGGTGTGTACACTATCCAAAAAATAGTTTTTTGAGAAGCAGTCTCAACAATATTACGTCAAAGTCTGTAAGTGGAAAGTCCAATGTCTTGTATGCATAGGTAAGGCATTTTTGGAATATAATAGATGCCCCCTAATGTGTGAGGTTAGAAGAGAAACTGATGGCTGAAATACATTACAATATCTTTGCACAGTGGGAAGGCATAGAGTTGAGTGAGCCCAAGGCAAGTGTTCATGAGCGTGTCATCTGCAAAAATAATAATAATCTCTCTAAGGCAAGCATACCCATTCTTGGGATAAACTAAGCATGGTTTCCAATCACGTAAACTACATATCCTTGTCACATATGAATACTAGAAGAAATTTTCATATAACATACAACTGCGAATAATACACAGCGGATCTACGTCTCAAGATCATTTGAAGATATACAAGTACAATATGATATGCATATTCAAGAAGTGTCAATGCATGTGGATGGATATGAAGACTTCATCACTCTATAAAAAACTTCAAGATATTGAAAATATCAAGTAGGTGTACAATAGGAGTGTAAGACTCACTACCTTGAGGTCTTCAACATGTCGTCGAGGAAATACTAGAGGATCTCGATCATCAGGCAAAAAACTTCATTGATTTTGAGTTTGAACTTGACTGGACTCTCATGATGGCCAACTCATGAAATTCAAGAGATAAAATCATAGAATGGCCAACTTAGGTTGGATAAAACTTCCCTTAGACAAAATAACGAAAAAATAATGAGACTCGGGCAGTGTAATATTGACATAAGTTTGTGATATAGGAGGCACCACAAACTCTCCATATGTTTGGAATAGTAACCAAAGAGAGGAGGACATAGATCTATGTAACAAGAACAACTTGCTAAGGTCATACTGGATCCCAATGCTTGGAAAACAAAGGGAAGGATGTGCTTTTTCTAAGGGTGACTATCTTGCTTCCAAAAAAAGAAAATGTATATCCTGTCTCCTCTTTTTGGAATATTTGATTTTTTGTCTTTTTCAAATTTTTAACGAGCTTGAAAAAGAATAAAAGAATTCTACGTTACAAAGGAGGAACGAGTGTCATGGGAAATAAAACTATTTCCAAGCGCATGGAACATACTGATGCTCAATGCAAGGAGACATGTGAAAGATAAGGACACTCGAGAAAATTCCTCCATGGGTCAAGGTGTTAGATTGCAAGGGAAAAGAGTGCTACAAGGCTTACATTTAAGGAATTATTTTGAAGGTTCAGTTAATAGCAACATGAATCTGTAATTAGGCCAAAGACGTAAGGATGAGACATGAGATGCGATTAAGTATGACACAACACAAATCCTTCCATGTGAATTTATCTAGTCATTGTTCTTTCTGATCCATCATATCCATCTACTGGCTCACTCGCCCTCTCTAGGATAGGTTAAGATATGGCGTGTTCGGGAACTACCAAAATAATCTTGGTTTGAATCATTCCATAAACATAAATATCATTTAGTAGGAATTAACTAAATGATATTTTTCCTGGACAAATACCAACCAGTTCTATTGTAACTTATAGCTCTTTCTATATTACCTCTTCCTATACTATTTTTATGAGCCGAAAGAAGGTAGGTTCATTGGTTTTTCATGTTTAGAGATTATGAAAAACACTAAAATATGACTCCAAAGTGTTCCTCTTTTGTAATTAGTCCATTCAGTTCAAAAAATGGTTAAACTTATACTAAAAGGACGTATCTTCAATACCATTTTAACGAGTGTGATTGAGACACTATCACTTGGCTATCTTTTCAATTTTAACGAGTCTAAAAAGAGATTAACTATGGAATCATAGCCTTTTTCTGAATCTAGTCTCCTTATCCCAAAAAGGTATAAAATATAACTTAGGAGAACTCTCCCAGTGAGACATGTCTCCCGAGGCGTACCTTTTTCCTTGATAATCTATTAACCAAAAAAAGGGTTAAACTTATGCCAAATAGATATTCCTTCTAGACCAATTAATGAGTGTGAAAGGAACAAGGTCACTTGACAATATTTTCATAATTGGAGAGTCTGAAAAGAGCTTAACTATGGAATCCTAGGGGGTTCCTTTTTCGTAAGGAATATCCAAGGCTCGAAAAATAGATAAACCAAGACCAAGAAAAATGGGATGCAAAAATTGGGCTAATAAGGGGAAGGGATTTTGGGAGAGTGTTCTTATTCTCTTTCTTGTCTTGTCAAATGACACCCCAAGACCTCTTTTTATATGAGAAAAATATGGTTATTTGGTTTAGGGATGGGTTACAAGGGGTAAAATGGTTAGGAAACCCTC